>JAQZBX010048907.1:0-20067 GCA_029593785.1 Cabassous unicinctus | reverse complement strand
GGGTAAAAATCAAAATTTTCACAATACAAACCAATATTTGTAAAATGATATATAAATATATATGCATAATATGCTGGAACTTCTTATTCATTATCGTCACCCTGTCCCCTTGTAATCTATATTCTAGATGCTGACTCAAAGATTTTGCTTATTCTAATATTTTTAAATCAATGAGATCATACAATATTTGTCCTTTTGTGTCAGAATTATTTCACCCAAGATGATGACTTCAAGGTTCAGTTATGTTGCTGCATTTATCAATATTTCATTCCTTTTTCAACTGAATAATATTTAATTGCTTGTATGTATCTACCACTTTTTATTTATCCATTCATCAGTTGATGGACGTTTGAGTTGCTTCCATCTTTTCACAATTATGATTAATGCTGCTGTGGTGTGCCAATATATACTTGTTGAAGAGACTACTCTTTCCTAGTTGAGTGATCTTTGCTGCCTTGTCAAATATCAGTTGTCCAAAAATGTGACTGTTGATTTCTGAACTTTCAATTCAATTTCATTGGTCCATATGTCTGTCCTTGTGCGAGTACCATACTGTATTATTTCTGTGGCATTGTAATAAGTTTTAAGATAGGGAAGTGTGAGTACTCCCACTTCATTCTTCCTTTTCAGGATGGCTTTAGCTTTTTGGGGCCCTTTCCCTTCCATATAAAAGTGAAGATTAGCTTATCAATTGACATCTTAATGCCATTTAGTCTTCCAATCCATGAGCACAGAATGCTTTTCCATTTAAGTCACCCATTTCATCCAGGTTATCTAATTTACTGGCATTACAATTTTTCATATTATCCTCTTATAGTCCTTTTTGTTTCAAAATAATAATGTTACTCTTTTCATTTCTGATTTCTATTATTTGTATTCTCTATAATTTTTTCTTTGTCAATCTAGCTAAATATTTGACAATTTTATGGATGTTTTCAAAGAACCAACTTTTGGTTGTGTTGATTTTCTCTATTGTTTTTTCATTTGTTTGTGCCTACTTCATTTATCTCTGCTCTAATATGTATTTCCTTCCTTCTGCTCCCTTAGGGTTTAGTTTGTTCTTCTTTTTCCAGTTCATCCAATTTTGAGGTTAAGTCTGTGATTTGAAGTCTTTCTTCTTTTTTAATATATGCATTTAGAATTATAAATTTCCCTCTCAGAACTGTCTTTGTTGCATCCCATAAGTTTGGGTATGTTGTAGTTTCATTTTCATTCACCTCAAGCTATTTCTGAAATCACTTCTGATTTCCTTTCAAATCCATTGATTGTTTAAGAATATGTTGGTTACTTCCACATGTTGTGACTTTTCCATTTTTTCCTCTGTTAATGACTTCTAGCTTCATTCTGTTGTTGTTGGAGAATATATATTGCATTATTACAATATATTTAAATTTATTGAGACTTGTTTTATTTATTTATTTATTTATTTATTTATTTATGCCCCCCCCTTGCTGCTTGTGTTTGTTGTGTCCATTCGCTGCGTATCCTTTCCGTGTCTGCCCATCTCCCCCTTGCTGTGAGGTCCTGCTGCATCAGCCCACCGTGCCCCGCGGGCCACCTACTCTCACAAGGAGGCCCCGGGAGGGGCCTCCCACATGGTAATCGGGGGCTCTATCGATTGAGCCACACCCGCTTCCTGCTATGAGGTCTTGCTGCATCAGCCCACCCCGCCGCGCAGGCCAGCCGGCCTGTCCTTACAAGGAGGCCCCGGGAAGCGAACCCGGGGCCTCCCATATGGTAAACGGGAGCTCTATCGATTGAGCCACACCCGCTTCCAAGACTTGTTTTTTGACCCAACATATGATCTATGCTGGAAAATGATCTGTGCATTTTTAAGAAGAATATGTATTCTGTTTTGGTTTCATGAAGTGTTCTATATATGTCAGTTAGGTCTAGTTAGTTTAAAGTATTGTTGAAGGCTTTTACTTCCTTATTGATGTTCTGGCTAGTTGTTCTATTCATTACTGAGAATGGTGTATTAAACTGTCCTACTATTAATGTAGAATTGCCAATTTCTCCCTCAAATCTATCAGTATTACTTTATATGTACCAATGTTCTACTCCTTTGTGCACATATAATCAAAATTATTACATCTTCCTGTTGAATTGCCCCATTAGCAGTATATATTGACCATTTGTTCCTCTTAACTGTTTATGACTTAAAGTCTATTTTTGTCTTATATTAGCATAGCCACCTCAGTTTTCTTTTGGTTACTACTTGCATGGTCATTTTTTTCTGAATGTTCATCACCATCAACCTACTAGTATCAATGAATTTAAGGTGTGTCTCTTGCAGAAAGCATATGGTAGGGCCATGCTTTTTTAAGCATTCTGACAATCTCTGCTTTATGACTGGATAGTTTAGTCCATCTACATTTAAAGTCACTGCTTATAATGCAGGACTTTTTTCTCTACTATGTGGTGTCCTTCACTGTTTACATTCTTCTTCCTCACAGCCTGCATTGGAGTTGATGATAAATATTATTGTCAGCATAGGATTCAAAATCCATATCTCTGTTTTCCAAAAACAGAGTATGAATTCTATAATTCAGATGTGATTTCCCAGTTGAAGCAAGAAGAGGAACTATGGAGAGAAGAGTGAGTATTTCCCCATGGCCAGAGTCAGAAGAACATCAGGGACCTGTGCTGAAATATGAAATGGATCCTGGTGAATGAATGAGCAAGTCTTTGGAAATGTCAAATGAATATGTTCTTAATTGACTAATATTCTGTGAAATATATTGAGAACATCAAAGGAAAAATTCCTCAAATAGATTCTTCATTCCACACATTAGGAATAAACTTAACCAAGGATATAAAGAAACTGTATTCAGAAAAACTACAAAACATTGCTAAAAGAAACCAAAGGAGACTTAAATAAATAGAAAGATATTCCATGTTCATGGATTGGAAGACTAAATATTATTAATTTGTCAATTCTACCCAAACTGATTTACAAATTCAAGGCAATCTCAATAAAAATCCCAACAGCCTTTTTCGCAGATATCAAAATTCCATTTTTCAAATTTATTTGGAAGGGTAAGTTGGCCCCAAATAGCCAAAAATGTCTTTAAAAGAAGAATGAAGTTAGAGGCCTCTCACTGACTTTAAAGTATATTATTTAGCTACAGTGGTTAAAAAAAAAACACACACACAATAAAACAGGATGGTGCTGGCATAAGGACAGACAGATTGACCAATAAAACTGAATTGAGAATTCAGAAATTGACCTTCACATCTATAGCCAAGTAATTTTTAAAAGATTTATTTATTTATTTATTTATTTATCCCCCCCTTCACTCAAAAACTCAGCAAGTTTTTGCACTCACTGTCTGCTTTCTGTATGTCCTTATGTGTCTGCTTGTCTTCACTCTTTACATGGCACTGGGAACTGATCCTGGCACTTTCTGGAGTGGAAGAGAGGTTGCTCAATCTCTTGCACCACCTCAGCTCCCTGGTCTTCTGTATCTTTTATTTTCTCTCTTCTGTTCTCTTTTTGTTGTGTCATCTTGTTGCTCCAGCTCTCTGTATGGGTCAGCTCTCTGCACGGGCCAGCATTCTTACATGGGCCAGCACTCTGCATGGGCCAGCTCTCTGTGTGGGCCAGTTCTTTGCATGGGCCAGCTCTCCACATGGTCCAGCTCTCTACTCAGGCCAGCTCATCACTCGGGCCAGCTCACCACACAGGCCAGCCTGCTTTTCACCAGGAAGTTCCAGGAACTGAACCCTGGACCTCTAATGTTGTAGGCAGGAGCTCAATCACTTTAGCCACATTCTGCTTCCCTAGTCAAGTGATTTTTGACAAGGCTGTTAAGCTACCCAGCTGGGCCAGAACAGTCTATTCAACAAATGGTGCTGGGAGAACTAGATAGCCATATCCAAAAGAAAGAAAGAAGATCCCTATCTCACACCTTGTACAAAAATTAACTCAAAATGCATCAAGGACCTAAATATTAAAACAACAGGGGATTAGATGTGATTCAAGCAGTTGGGTGCTCATCTCCATATGGGAGATCCTTGGTCCAGGTCTTGGTGCCTCCTAAAGAAGATGAGCAGATGCAATGAGCAGATGCAACAAGCAGATGCAACAAGCTGATGCAATGAGCAGATGCAATAAACAGACAAATGAGTAGACACAATGAGAATGGAGCAGATGTGGCTGAAGCAGTTGTTTGCCTACCTCCCACATGGGATTTCCTGGGTTCAGTTTCCAGTGCTTCATAAAGAAGAAGAGTAGACACAATGATCAGACACAACGGGAAGCCAATGATCAGACACAGTGAGCAGACAACAAGCAAACACAGTGAACAGATGAGTGCAAACAGCAAGCAGAAATAATAAGCAGACAGTCAAGGGAGCCATCTCAGGGAAGGAGGAGCAACCATAAAACTCCTAGAAGAAAATATTGGAAAACATCTTCAAGATTTAGTGGTAGGTGATAGTTTCTTAAACCTTACACCCAAAACATGAACAACAAAAGAAAAACTAGATAAATGGGACCTCCTCAAAATTCAACATTTTTTGAACCTCAAAGGACTTTGTCAAAAGGGTGAAAAAGCAGATGACTCAGTAGGAGAAAATATTTAGCAATCACAAATCTGATAAGGGTTTACTATCCATGATATACAAGGAGATCATACAACTTAACAATAAAAAGACAAACTATCCAATTTAAAAATGGGCCAAAACTTGAAAAGACAATCATCCAAAGAAGAAATACAAATGGCAAAGAAGCACATGAAAAAAATGTTCAAAATCACTAGCACTTAGGGTAATGTAAATCAAAACTACCATAAGATATCATTGCACACCTATTAGCCTGGCTGCTATTAAAACATCAGAAAACTATAATGTTGGAGAGGATGTGGAGATATAGAAACACTTCCCACTGTTGGTTGGAAAATAGAATGGCATAGCTATCATGGAGGACTGTTAGGCAGGTCCAAAGGAAGTTGATTTGGCATGGACCCAGCAATACCATTGCTAGGTATGTACTCAGAAGAACTGAGAGCAGAGAAACAAATAGACATCTGCACACCAATGTTCAAAGCAGCATTATTCACAATAGTCAAAAGTTGGAAACAACCCAGGTGTCCATCAACTAATGAATAGATAAACAAATTGTGGCGTATACCTATGATGGAATATTATGCAGCAGTGAGAAGAAATGAGGTTGTGAAGCATATGACAACATGGATGTATCTGGAGGACATTATGTTGAATGAAGCAAGTCAGACACAAAAGGACAAATACTGTATGATTGCCCTATTATGAACTAACTGTATTATGTGAAATATAAATATATTATGTGAAATATGAATAAGAGTAGAATTGCATATATAAGACCATTTTTCTTTGGATTTGAACAAATATAACTTAATATTACAATATCAGACAAAAAACACCCATTATACTAAGTTTAGGAAACCAAACTCAGAGTACTACATGTTCTATGATTCCATTTATATAAAATGTGAAATAAAATTAAATTAGTGGTTATGTAGGTCTAAGGAATAAATGCAAAGGGTTGTGGAGTCTTTCTTTTTTGGAGTAATAAAATTCTTCTAAAATTTTTGAGATGATGAATCCACAGCATTGTGATTATACTGAAAGCCATTGATTATACACTTTGGATAGATCATATACTATGTGAATATATCTCAATAAAATTGCTAACAAACACATAAATAATTGTGCAAGAATAGCCAGAAACAACAGCTATGTGCAGCAGGGGGAACACAGATTGAGTGGTTCCCTTGTTTGTTTGACTGTTTTTTTGTTTATTATTATTAATATTGAAATAATGAAAATGCTGTACTTCTGGACTCACCCAGGACAACTAACAAGTACATGATTGTTGATGTTCAGAAACTAGGTCAGTGAAAATGGTGCCACAGATGAGAAAGAAACAAGAGATAGCCAGGATTAGGGGACCCTCCATCAAAGGGGAGAAGAGTCCTGCTGCATAAAACATCATGGCTTTTACTTAGTTTTAGAACAAAGAAAATACGTGTGTGCATGTGCAAAGGTAATAGATACGTGACAGGTTACACATTACTAAAGTCAGCAAATCTTTAGGGTTAATGGTTCAGTTCTCCTCACATTCCTGCATGTAACAGACCTTGTTAATCATTATCTGACATATACTAGATACACTCCTTGAAGTACAGAATGCGTCTCCACCGGGTTCGTACCAGATCTTATCTTAGTGTCTTGAGACTAGATATGCCTGTCCCATACATACCAAGGTGGCCTGCTTTCTGTCATGAGTCATGGCCTTTAATTGAACTCCTTCATTTACCCCTTTTTATTAATTAATTTTTTAAGTGAAGATCAAAGGAACCATTATATAAGAAAATACAATGTGACCTCTTGTCACACTTGTCTTCTTCCATAGGCTCTTGTGACTGCCTGTCTTAGGTTGTCCTCCTCTGAGAATCTTACCTGTTATTTGCCACCAGTCAAGCTTTTGAGCTCTTACATGGAAGGCAATTTCATTTATATTTTATACTTTAGGTTCCTTATGTGTATGCTTTTATGTAGATAATAAGTAGCAAAATCATGGGGTTAATAGTATGCTACTTTCTACCACAAATAATGTAAAATTAGCTTTTCATGGCTAAGTTTCTTAACATAAATGCATTTATCTGATTCAATTTTTCATTTTTTCTATGAATATATGTTATTACTCTACCCTTGAAAATACAAACATTTAAAATGAATAAAACAATAATTCCTAATCCAATCCAAAATGATATTTGAACTGTTTTTTGTTTCCACCAGTGAAACGGATTGACAGTATTTAAATTTTCAGACAAGTCATTCCAAAATTCTGCACCAGGGTTTCTTTCAATTCATTTTGAGACATGCTTAATGCTTTCTTTTGCAACTCTAAAATATCTAAAGAAATATTATGCTTATATCCAATCAAATGATTTTTTACTTCTTCCCAATCATGCTCACTATTATTATAAGGCAAAGGAGTAATACAAAAAGAACTATCATTCCAATCACATTTAAGAGGTCTTAACAAGTTTAAATGATAGATGTAATCACACAAATGAATAATAGTTGTTTCAAGATGATTCATATGATTATGCAGTTCCATATCAATATGAGACTTGCTATGCCACATCTCACTTGCATTTTTATGCCAGTCCTTAATATATTGTACCAAAATGAAGTAGAAAAAAGGAAATAACAAAGATTAGAGCAGAACTAAGTGAAATACTGATAAGAAAGCACTAGAAAAAATAAACAAAACAAAAGCTGGTTCTTCAAGAAGATCAATAAAATTGACAAACCCTTAGCCAGACTAACAAAGAAAAAGAGAGAACAAATGCAAATACACAAAATAATAAATGAGAAAGGGGATATCACTACTGACCCAACAGAAATAAAGACTATCATAAGAGGATACTTTGTAAAATTATATACCAACAAGAACGATAATTTAGAGGAAATGGACAAGCTTTTAGAAACTCATAAACAGCCTACATTGAGGAAAGAAGAAATTGATGAAGTCAACAGTTCAATTACAAGTAAAGACATAGACTCAGTCATCAAAAACCTCCCAACTAAGAAGTGCCCAGGACCAGATGGCTTCACAGCTGAATTCTACCAAACATTCCGGAAAGAGCTAACACCAATTCTGCTTAAGCCTTCCAAAAATTAGAAGTAGAAGGAACATTGCCTAACTCATTCTATGATGCTAACATTACCCGAATACCAAAACCAAACAAAGATGCCATGAGTAAGGAAAATTAGAGAACAATTTCTCTAATGAACCTGGATGCAAAGATCCTCAACAAAATACTTGCTAATCGCATTCAACAATATATCAAAAGGATTATACACCATGAACAAGTGGGTTTCATCCCGGGTATGCAAGGATGGTTCAATATAAGAAAATCAATCAATGTAATACACCACATAAACAGATTGAAAGAAAAAAAATCACATGATCATCTCTATAGATGCAGAAAAAGCATTCGACAAAATACAGCACTCTTTCCTGATAAAAACACTGCAAAACATAGGAATAGAAGGAAACTTTCTGAATATGATAAAGGGTATATATGAAAAACCCAAAGCTAACATCATCTTCAATGGTAAAATCCTAAAAACCTTCCCTCTGAGATCAGGAACAAGACCAGGATGCCCACTATCACCACTCCTATTTAACATTGTCTTAGAAGTACTTGCTCAAGCACTGAGGCAACAAAAAGATATAAAAGGCTTCCAAACTGGAAAAGAAGAAATAAAAATTTCATTATTTGCAGAAGACATGATCCTATACATAGAAAGCCTTGAGATATCTACAACAAAACTTCCAGAACTTATAAAGGAGTTCAGTAATGCCGTAGGCTACAAGATCAATGCTCAAAATTCAGTAGCATTTCTGTATACTAATAAAAAGCAATCGGCGGAGGAAATCAAGAAAAAATACCATTAACACTAGTAACTAAAAGAATCAAATACCTAGGAATAAATTTAACTAAAGATGTAAAGGATTTATATACAGAAAGCTACACAACACTGTTAAAGGAAATCAAAGAAGACTTAAATAAATGGAAGAATATTCCCTGTTCATGGATACGAAGACTAAACATCATCAATTTGTCTATCCTACCCAAACTAATCTACAGATTTAATGCAATCCCAATAAAAATCAACACTGTATTTTTTAAGGAACTGGAAAAACTAACTACAAAATATATTTAGAAAGGTAAGAGAACCCAAAACGCCAAAGACATATTAAAAAAGAAAAGTGCAGTTGGAAGTATTACACTACCTGACTTTAAAATCTACTACAAAGCTACAGTGCTCAAAACTGCATGGTATTGGCACAAGGATAGACATATTGACAAATGGATCTAAATTGAGAGTTCTCATATAGATCCTCACATATACAGTCAAGTCGACAAGGCCACCAAGCCCACTCAGTTGGGAGAGAATGGCCTCTGTAACAAGTGGTGCTTTGAGAACTGGATATCCATATCGAAAAGAATGAGAGAGGAATACCATCTCATACCTTATACAAAAATTGACTCAAGATAAAGCAAAGATCTAAATATTAAAGCCAAAAGCATAAAGACCTTGGAAGATAATGGAGAGAAACATCTACAGTACCTTGTAATAGGAAATGGTTTCATGAACTTCACACCCAAAGCATGAGCAGCAAGAGAAAAAATAGATGAATGGGATCTCCTCAAAATTAAAAACTTCTGCACCTCAAAGGATGTTATTAAGAAAATAAATGTAGCCTATCCAATGGGAGAAAATATTTGTGAACCATATATCTGATAGGAGCCTAATATCCTGCATATAAAAAGAAACCCTACACCTCGAAATTAAAAAGACAAACAACCCATTTAAGAAATGGGCAAGTGACCTGAAAAGACACTTCTCCAAGGAAGAAATACAAATGGTTAAAAAGCACATGAAAAAATGCTTGACATAGCTAACTATTTCAGAAATGCAAATCAAAACTACAATGACGTACCATCTTACATGATCAGAATGGCAGCTATTAAAAAAGCAGCAGACTGTAAGTGTTGGAGAGGATGTGGAGAAATAGGAACCCTCGTCCACTGCTGGTGGGATTGTGAAATGTTCCAGCTACTGTGGAGGAGTTTGGCTGTTCCTCAGAAAACTAACAATAGATCTTCTATATCATCCAGTGATTCCACTGCTGGGTATATATCCAGAAGAATTGAAAGCAAAGACACGAACACATATATGTACACCAATGTCCATAGCAGCAGTGTTCACAATTGCCAAAAGTTGGAATCTGCCCTGGTGCCCATCAACAGATGAATGGATAAACAAAATGTGGTACATACATACAATGGAATATTACTCAGCTGTAAGAAGGAATAAAGTGCTAACACACGGGATAACATGGATGAATCTTGAAGACCTTACGTTGAGTGAAGCAAGCCAGGCATTGAAGGATGAACAGTATATGACCTCACTGATTTGAATTGAGGAAAGTGAGCAATCTCTGAGAATCATTGTCTGAAAGAAAGGTTAACAAGGGAGAGAAAGAGAAGAGAAGGCTGTGAGTCATCACCCATATAGACATAATCTATGGTAAAGTGATAGAGTATAGTTGCATATTGAAGGATAGGAAAGGTGGGTAGTGATATTACTGGGTTTGGTGGTGCTGGGTTGACAGGTGGGTAGATTGGGGAGGGTGGGTTAGAATACCTCCGATACTGGGGGAACACTTGAGAGGGGGACTAGGTGAAAATGGGACATGTGGGTATGAATATGAAAGTGCAGGAGTGGGAATGCTCTTAGACAACATGACAATGTAGTGTCACTGGTTAGGGTGTAGGTACGGGGACATTCAGGAAGGGGTGCATCTGGAGTAGGCTTCTGGGGAATTGGTGAGTGTTCATCCTGTCATAATGTGTTGTGTCAGGGAGTGGAGACACACACAGTGAGTGGAAAGGAGATGGACCCCCATCTTTGGGAGGACCAAGTCACAAAGAAACAGACAGGTGGGTGTCTCTTAGGCACAAAGGTGGATCATAATAGGAGAGGATAATCAGCATGTCAAGACCTCTTGTTGCATGTAACTATCAACCTTGTCATCCAATGACTCAAGACAGGGGAGTGTCATGTGCCCCAGGGGATGGGGAGGAAGAAGCAGAAAAGATCACACAGGGGGTATTTAGTGGTCATGGGAAATGTTTTTCACTACCTTACAGTAATGGGCACAGGACATGGTAAATATCATCAAAAATTATTAAACTGTACCATCTAAATTGTAAACTACACTGTAAACCATTGACAATGCTTAATAGCTATGTTTCACTATCTGTATAACAGTTATAACAATGTTACCATCCAAAAAAAAAAAAGGTTTTAATATGGGGTGAGGAAAGGGGAAGGAGGTTGGGTATATGAGAGTCTCTAGTATTCTGTGTGTGACTTTGCTGTGACCTAAAACTTCTCTGAAAATTATATGAAAATTTGGGATAAACTGGGGAGTGAGAGGGTTCAGGTTCCACAGTACAGACTGGACACCCAATAATGCAGCAATAAAATGAAAATTGTTAAAAAACATCTTTTTTAATTTATTTTTTGTTTTTTCCATTTTTTTAATATCCCAATCCTTTAATTTTATTTTATTTCTAGTATTGTTTTAAGTTTCCATGTCTTTTATCTCTTATATTTAAACTTATCTTTATTATTTCATTTTCCTATTAAGTGTATTTGGTTATTATATGGGCTTCATCTTCAAGGAAGGTTTGGATCACAGACGGGTTACAGAGGGGTCAGGGAAGGATCATTGGTGGGGGTTGTTAGGAATCGGGGGTGCATGGGAGGAAGTTCATGTAAACATATATATAAGGTATATAAAATTTTTCAAATGCTCATGGGGCATTGTCACAGTGGGTAGACAATCACTCAATGAATGAGGGAATACTGAATTCCCAGCCTGGAGAGGTCTGCCACATTCTCCAAGGGAGCAGCAACAGTCCCCAGAGTGCAGGGGCAGTGTCTGGCAAAAGAGGATGGTCCTCTAATGGGTTCTTGTTATTGATGACTACCCTTATGAGTCTTTGCTCTTGTAATTGAAACTTAGCCTACTGTTATGGGGTGCCTAAGGGTTGCCACCTGAGAGCCTCCTTGTTGCTCAAATGTGACCTCTCTCTAAGCCAAACTCAGTATGTGAATGCATTACCTTCTCCCAGTGTGGGACATGACTCCCAGGGATGAGCCTCCCTGGCAATGAGGGATTAATACCAAGTGCCAACTGGCAATACAACTGGAAAAAGACCTTAAATAAAAGGGGGGAAAGTTAAAGGCAAATGAGTTCATGTGGCTAAGAGACTTCAAAGAGAGTTGGTAGGTCATCCCCAAGGTAACGCTTACACACACCTCAGTAGGATCTCATAGAACACCAAAGTGGATATCACCCCACACAGAGGGGCTCCTGAGGTCTCTGGAGACACCCAGGTGCTATATAAGGGGGGATAGTTCCAGAGATTGATGCCTTATCAGTGGGCTTTACTTTGGAATCTGTGCTCCTGAGAGTGACAGAGTTGGACTCAAATAAGTCCTGCCTACACATGGTCCATCAGTCCCTTCTATTCAAACCTATATGTGATGCTGGAGTTTGTAGGTGTACTTCCAGAGACTGGAGCTTCTGGCCTGCCCATGTGCCATCTGTGCCTGGAATCTCGGTAGAGCTGCAACTCCTACTCTACAGCTCAATGTACTCACCCAAGTCACCTGGTGATGAGACGATGATGGACAACTGCCATCCCAGGGAATGGAGAGAGCCTGCAGCTGCAGGCAGGATAATCCCATCCCCCATATCCATGGGCTATAAGGCCCCTCTCACTTGGAGTTGGAGTGGACATCACCATCCCAAACTCCTCAGGGTTGGGGAAAGCTCTATGGACTAGAGTGGACTTAATGGTATTCTGATATAGACATATTGTGATTCAAGCAATGGAAGAAATTACAATAGTGAGGTGGAGCCAGTGACCACTGAACACTTTTGGGGCAGGGAAGGGAAAAGCAGTTGTAATACAGGGGCTTTTTCAGGATTTGGGAATTATACTGAGTGACATTATAATGATTGATATAGGCCATTTTACATCAACATATAACATACAGAACTGTGTGGGAGAGAGTGTGGTCTACAATGTGAACTATGGTCCATGCTTAGTGGCAAAGCCCCAGGATGTGTTTATCCATTGCAGGTGATGTGCCACACTAATGAAAGATGTTTATGTGGGATGTTATGGGAGGTGCGGGAGGTGGGGAACATAGGAATCCCTGTAATTTTTGTGCAACATTTATGTAATCTAAACATCTTTTAAAATATATATATATATATATATAATTCCTGCTGTTAAAAGTCCAATCAGTCTTTTACTTCTTTTTAAATAATGGTCAAGGAAATGCCACAGCAACTGGGATTCTGGAGACTGCTGCCAATGTCTGGTCATCCGAACCGGTAACCATAGTCCTTTTCTTCTTCTTGGTATAAAGAGTTTGATTTTCCTGCCAATATGAATTCTTAAGACATGTAAATAAAGAGCAATTGGAGCAGCTAGCGTTCCTTTCACCAAAAGTTACTTTTCCAATGATAAAAACTATAGGATCTCATACACATACTGTAAGAAATTGAGTTGATTTTCTTTTTAAATTGGTAATATTAGTTTTATTTCCTTGCCATTCAAAAATTGGGCCAGTTCCCAAAAATAATTTCCACAAATAATTTTGAGTTTTGATAAGTTTAGTGTCCCTTGATTCTGGAATAAATCTTCCTTGATTTATCCAATTTATTGAGCTGTTAGTAAATGCCATATTACCAAAATTCCAGAAATAAGGATTACTGTCATTAGTGGTTATGGTTGAATTGTTAATGAACCAAGATATGGTTGTGTTTTTTACAGGCTTTGACATTCCTATAAGGGCCCAATCCTTTACTATTCCATAGGAATCATTAAACAACACAACCTCTGTAAAACCATGACATACATGCCATTTGTCATTTAGTAATCTGTTTTGAGAGGGACATGTAAGATTTACCATATTTTCTGATTTATATGATAAAGAAGGGAAAATGAGAATATAAATTCGAGTTGGATTTTTCTCTGTTAAAATTATACTGCGATTTTGAGGCTGCATGCATGCGGAACCATGTTCAATACAAAAAGGGTGGTCTATAAAAAGTAAAGTTAAATTTTCTGTAAGTTTCCCTTCTTCTTTTGGCTTTAAGGGTAGCCATAATTCTATAGGTACCAGAAAATGGTGAGATTGATTATGATGAATTAAGTAAGACTCATCAGCCCTGGTTAACAGCTCTAAAAGAGGTGGGTTGGTAATGTATGCCCAATAAGTGTAATTATGATATGGTATCTCACCTTGACCTAAAACTTTACCTATAATTAATCCAATGTGAAACCACCATGTCCATAGTTTAAGTTTTGGCAGCATCTTCAACTCTAGGCTTGATTCTTCTGGAGGGGATCCACTGCTGTTCTCCTGTTTCTGTAATGATAAGAGCAAAACCTGAACCCCAAATTTTTACCTCCCCTTTTTCCCATTTTTGGTTGTTTCATTTTTCCAATATATTGGTTGTCCGCATTTTTCATTTTCATTCTTTTTATTAACCTCCCATTGTCTTTCTGCTGCTGTGGTATTAGAAATTTGTTGTCTATTAAGAAAATTTAAGATAAGCAATGCTTTAGATAGTTTGTCTTTAGCAGAGTCTCCCCCATCTCCCCCTTTTTGTTTTGCAACATTAATTTTAGTAAGTAATTGTTTTTTTCTACTATTGCTTGTCCTTGGGAGTTAAATGGATTTCCTGTAACATGTTTAAAGTTTCGGTCACTGCAAAATTTTTTGAAAGATTGACTAAGATAGGCAGGCCCATTGTCAGTTTTTATCTGTACTGGCAGGCCCGTTACAGCAAAACAATGCAATAAGTGAGAATGTACATGTGAGGCCTTTTCACCAGCGTGAGCAGTTGCCCAAATAAAATTAGAAAATGTGTCCACTGTCACATGTACATATTGAAGGTAGCAAAAAGAGGGCACATGTGTAACGTCAATTTGCCAAATTTCATTAGGATGTTCTCCATGGGGGGTTACTTCTGGAGAGAAAGTGGGGGCATTTATGGGCCCACAAGTAGGACATTGTCTAACAATCTTTTTACTTTATTTTACTGTTAAGTGGGGATACTTATGATGTAAGCCAGAAGCATTAGTATGTGTAAGTTTATGATAATCAGCAGCAGTTTCAGTATGAGCAATAAGCCTATCTACCAAATCATATTGTGAAGCCAAAGGGTCGGAAAGTTGAGAATGGGAATGAATATGAGTAATGTAAATTGGATTAGATTGTTCACAAACAGTCTTTGGAATTGTAAGAAAAGAACTTCTAATTCAGAAATTGGAGTTATTTGAGCTGTTTCTGTATTACAAACAACATGACAGACATAAGCAGAATCAGACACAATATTTATAGGCTCAGAAACATCAGTTAGCAATTGAACAACAGCCACTAGTTCCACCTTTTGGGCAGACGAATAAGGTGTTTATCAAGATTTTGTAGTTGGGCCTAAATAGTCTGCATTTCCATTACTGCTGCCGTCAGTGTAGTAAGTAAGGACAGCAGACAATGGTTGTTGTTTGACACCTTAGGAAAAATCCATGAAGTATGTTTTAAAAACTGTAAAAATTTTGAATTTGGGAAATGATTATCAATTGTTCCAATAAAATCTGCTAAGGCCACTTGCCAAGGTTACTGAACTGCCAGAGCTGAGAAAACTCCTGCTTTGTAAGGTCCAGTATGATTTTATCAGGATCTCTACCATAAGCTGTCTCAGGCAAATATGGCCTTTTGATTTTATTGCTGTATTTTTTTTCAGAATACATATGAAGTTTTTTGTATCTTTGTTGGGTAAGAATATCCGTTCTATTATGCCCTGCTCTTGCCAAAGTATCCCAGGAGGGGAATGGCAAGATGGAAATATTAAAAGTGAAACTGGAGGAGGAGGCAAGATGACATCGGTTTAGGAGGGCACTCACTGAGAGCTCCATGAGGAAGGTGGATTGTGGACAGGGTCCTGCCCGGGGGTCTGTGCTGTGGGCACACAGAGCGAGGAGCTTGGGACATCAATCTGCGCAGAATGATGGCGTGGACTGATCGGTAGAGATTCATGAGTTTTTAGCCTGCCTGTGGTGGTTAACACAGATGGCTGAGCCCCACCATTAGGGAAAAAAAAAAAAAGCCAGTTTGAGCCATGACTCCCAGCCTGGCAATGAGGTGACAGGAGCACTCTCTGAGATGGGGAGAGCTCTGGCAAAGGGGTGAGAGAGCTTCCCTTTCTGTGGATCTGGCTGCCTGGAACCCCTTGCAGCTGGCATGAACAAAACAGCTGAATTGAATCAACTCCTGGCAGAGGGGAGTGGTAAATCTGCTAAGGGAGTTGATTTACCTAGCTGCCCAGGGATAAGCCCCAAACCCCACCAAGCTGGGGAGAGGGAACACTCTCTGAGAGAGGGAGGGCTCTGACAGAAGACAGAGAGGGGATTCTTTACTGTCGATTTGGCTGCCTGGACCTCCTTATACCTTTGGGGAGCAGAGAAGCCATCTTGAAGCAGCACCAGGCTAAGGGAAGAGGTGAATCTGCTGAGGAAACCTGATTTACCCAGCAGACCGGTGACACTGAGGGTTGGCTCCAAAAGGGGCGGAGTCAGCCATTTTTATTGTTCTGCACTGACTAGCATCAGAGCTTCAGCTCCCCTGGAGAGTCCAGGAAGTGGGAAGCGCTTGATTAGTTTCCACGAGCCTAGTTAGTGTCCACTCGGTGAAGGGGGTGGTCTAAAAGAGGACTTATTTTGGGTCCTGTATTTTGCCAAAATAAAAAAAGAGTCAGTCACTTTAAAAAATGAAAAATAAATTCTTCTTTTTAATTTAGTTTAATAGCTAAAAACTGCTTCAAAACGCAGATAGAACTCTGCAGGGAAATTGACTGATTAACACAAGCAGGCTGAGAGGATCCACTGAAACTCCTTAGCTTTGTTTGACTGCTTGTCTGTGTGGTTGTTTGGTTTTTCTCTGTTTATGTGTTGTCTCTTGGTTTTCTTTCCTCTTTCCTCCCCCCTTTCTTTTTTCTTTCATTTTTTAAAAAATTAGGTGCTGTCTCTTCTTTGCTGTGCTTCTTCTTCAGTGATTTCCCATTCTCTGTCTATAGTGATTTTGTATTCCAAACTATTTCTTAAACTTCCTTCATCTTTCTGCCTTTGCTTTCCATTGTGGCTCTTATATACAACATTTTTTCATATGCCCACAACTTAAGGGTGTCAATTTCTATTCCATCTATTTTTTTTAAATTAATATTAACTTTTTCCCTTCAGACTTTCCTTTACTCTTTCTCTCCCTCCTCATAATTATAGCCTTCTAAATCATCATATATATATTCCTCTATTTAGTTTCCCAGCCCACTGTAGGTACTCCACTTTTTTTCCTATTACTCTACACTGCCTACATGAGTTAAACATTCATTTCATTAAGTCTTATTTGGCCCCTCTTCTAACTTTTATCAATATTACTATTATCCTTCTTCCTTTCTCACATCTTTCAATTCCTCTGGCCCTAATCTTTTGCCTTCAAGGGAACATAGAAAGAAACAAGGAAACAAAATAAGAAGAAAAAGTGTCAAAAGAAAACTTAACACACAAGCAAAACACTAGCTAAATAAAACTCTAGGGCACAGAGAGAAGCTAATCAACTGAATAAACCCATCAAGATAAAATGATGACTAGAGGGCAACAAAAAATCACAACCACACTGAGAAACAGGAAGACATGGACCAGGCCAATGAACAAACTAAAAACCAGGAAGTGATACAGAACATCGAACAACTAATCAAAGCTTATCAAACAAATATCACGGACCAACTTAAAGAAGTGAAGGAAGAGATAAAGGATATAAAGAAGACACTGGGAGAACATACTGAAGAAATTTTAAACATAAGCAAAAAGGTAACAGATATGATGGTGATCAATAGCACAATCCAGGAAATCAAAAAGATGCTAGATTCACATAACAGCATATTTGAAAACGCAGAAGATAGAGTTAGTGATGTGGAAGACAATACATCTGAAATTAAACAGATAGTAGAACAGCAGACAAAAAGATAGAAAAAATCCAGCAGGGACTCAGGGAATTAACCAACAACACAAAACGCACAAACATACGCATAATGGGCATCCCAGAAGGAGAAGAGAAGGGAAAGGGAACGGAAAGAGTGTTGAAGGAAATAATGGCTGAAAACTTCCCAACCCTATTGAGAGAGATGGATGTGCAATCCAGGAGGCACAGCACACCCCAAACAGTATAAATCCTAACAGGCCAACTCCAAGACATATACTTGTCAAAATGTCCAATGCTCAAGAAAAAGAGAAAATACTCAAGGCAGCAAGAGAAAAGAGAACCATCACATACAAGGGAAGCACAATAAGATTAAGTGCTGATTTCTCATCTGAAACCATGCAGGCAAGAAGACAGTGGTATGACATAGTCAAAGTGCTAAAAGAAAAAAACTTCCAGCCACAAATTCTCTATCCAGCAAAACTAGCATTCAAAAATGATGGAGAGTTCAAAATATTCACAGATAAACAGAAATTAAGAGAGTATGTCAATAAGAAACCTGCACTTCAAGAAATACGAAAGTAAGTTCTACAAGTTGAAAGGAAAAAAAAAAGGGGGAGACAGACTTGGAGGAGAGTTTAAAAACAACTAAAAAGACAAAAACAGAAGCAAAACAACATATGACATACATTAAACCAAAGAAAATATGGTTGAAGTAAGAGATTCATTGTGAGTAATAACGCAGAATGTTAATGTATTAAATTCACCAATCAAGAGACAAAGATTGGCAGATTGGATAAGGAAATATGACCCGTCTATATGCTGTCTACAAGAAACCCACTTTCAACGCAGGGATTCAAGGAGGCTGCAAGTGAATAGCTGGAAAACAATTTTACAAGCTAACAATAGCCAAAAAAGGGCTGGAGTAGCTATTCCAATATCAGACAACATAGACTTTAAATGCAAAACTATTGTAAGAGACAAAGATGAACACTATATTTTAGTAAAAGGGGTAACCTCTCAAAAAGAGAACAATCATAAACATTTATGTACCTAATTGGGATGCCTCAAAGTACATGCGGCAAATTCTGGAAAAATTAAGTGGAGAAATAATGCTTCTACAATTATAGCGGGGCACTTGAATACACCATTATCATCATTAGACAGAACATCTAGACAGAGAATCGATAAAGAAACAAAGGCTCTCAACAATACATTAGAGGACATGGACTTAATAGACATATACAGAACACTACACCCAAATACAGCAGGATTTACATTCCTCTCAAGTGCACATGGATCGTACTCCAAGATAGACAACATGCTAGGCCACAGACAACTCTCAGTGAATTCAGAAAGATTGAGATTATACAAAGTAATTTCTCTGATGACAATGGAATGAAATTCAAAATGTCTAAGGGCCAGAGAAACAGGTTAGGCACAAGGATATGGAAATTAAACAACATACTCTTAGAGAAACAGTGGGTCAAGGAGGATATCTCAAAGGAAATCAGTAACTACCTTGAAACTAATGAAAACGACAGCACAACATATCAAAACCTATGGGATGCAGCAAAAGCAGTCCTGAGAGGGAAGTTCATAGCCATAAATACATATATTAAAAAAGAAGAAACAGCAAAAATTGAAGACCTAACTGCACACTTGGAGGAATTGGAAAAACAACAACAAACTAAACCAAAGGGAAGTAGAAAGAAGGAAATAACAAAAATTAGAGCAGAACTCAATGAAATAGAGAATAAGAAAGCACTAGGAACAATAAACAAAACCAAAAGCTGGTTCTTTGAGAATATCAAAAAAATTGACAAAACCTTAGCCAGACTAACAAAGAAAAAGAGAGAACAGATGCAAATACACAAAATAAGGAATGAGCAAGGGGATACCACTACTGACCCCACAGAAATAAAGAGTATCATAAGAGGATACTTTGAAAAATTATATGCCACCAAGAATGATAATTTAGAGAAAATGGACAAGTTTCTAGAAACTCACAAACAGCCTACATTGATGAAAGAAGAAATTGATGAACTCAACAGTCTAATTACAAGTAAAGATAGACTCAGTCATCAAAAACCTCCCAACTAAGAAAAGCCGAGGACCATATGGCTTCACAGCTGAATTCTATCAAAAATTCCAGAAAGAGTTAACACCAATTCTGCTTAAGCTCTTCCAAAAAATAGAAGTAGAAGGAATATTGCCTAACTCATTCTACGATGCAAACATTACTCTAAAACCAAAACCAAACAAAGATACCACAAGGAAGGAAAATTACAGACCAATTTCTCTAATGAACCTAGATGCTAAAATCCTTGACAAAATACTTGCTAAATGCATTCAACAACATATCAAAAGGATTATACACCATGACCAAGTGGGTTTCATCACGGGTATGCAAGGATGGTTCAATATAAGAAAATC
>JAQZBX010048906.1:0-20072 GCA_029593785.1 Cabassous unicinctus | reverse complement strand
TTTCTTTTTTTTTTTTTAATATTTTAAAAGATGCTTAGATTACATAAATGTTACACAAAAATTACAGGGATTCCCATGTTCCCCACCTCCCACACCTCCCACACCTCCCACAACCTCCCACATAAACATCCTTCATTAGTGTGGCACATCACCTGCAATGGGTATACACATCCTGGGGCTTTGCCACTAAGCATGGACCATAGTTCACATTGTAGACCACACTCTCCCCCACACAGTTCTGCATGTTATATGCTGATGTAAAATGGCCTATATCTGTCGCTGTAATGTCACTCAGGATAATTCCGAAGTCCCAAAAAAGCCCCTGCTTTTCTTTCAGCAATGTTTTGTAGTTTTCTGTGTACAAGTGCTTTACATCCTTGGTAAGATTTATTCATAGATATTTGATTACCTTATTTGCTCTTGTGTATGGATTTTTTTGTGATTTCTTCTGATTGTTCATTGCTTGTGTATAGAAATACTGAGTTTTTTGGTGTTGATCTTGCACCCTGCCACTTTGCAGAATTCATTTATTAGATCAAGGAGATTTGGTTGTGGGTTTTTCAGGATTTTCTATATATAGGACCACAGCATCTGCAAAAAGGTAAATTTTACTTCTTCCTTTTCAATTTGGATGACTTTTTTTTTTTTCATGCCTAATTACTCTGGCAAGCACTTCCAGTACAATGTTGAATAGCAGTGGTGACAGTGGGCATCCTTGACTTGTGTTCCTGATCTTATAGTTAAAGCTTTCATTCTCTCACCATTAAGAAGGATGTTATCTGTGAGCTTCTCATATAGCCCTTTATCTTGTTGATAAACACTATTCCTGGTGTTCTAAGTGGTTATTTTTAATCAAGAAAGAGTGTTGTATTTTGTCAAATGCGTTTCCTGCATTGATTGAGATGATCATGTGTTTTTTCCTTCATTCTATTAATGTAGTGTATTATATTAATTGATTTTCTTCTGTTGAACCAATCTTGCATACCAGGAATAAATTCCACTTGATCATGGTGTACAATTCTCTTATTGTGCTGTTGGGTTCAGTTTGCTACTATTTTGTTGAGGATTTCTGCATCTATACTGATAAGAGATATTGGGCTGTAGTTCTCTTTTCTTGTGGTATATTTTCTGATTTTGCTATGAGAGCGATGTTGGCTTTGTAGAATGAGTTAGGAAGTGTTCCCACCTCTTCAATTTTTGGAAGAGTTTGAGCAGAATTGGAGTTAATTCTTCTTGGAATGTTTGGTATAATTCCCTTTTGATGCCACCTGGTCCTAGGTTTTTTTCTTTGTTGGTAGGTATTTGATTACTGATTCAGTCTCTCTACTAGTTATTGGTTTGTTGGGATCTATTTCTTCTTGAGTCAATGTAGGTAGTTTGTGTGTTTCTAAGAATTTGTCCATTTCATCTAGGTTATATAATTTATTGGTGTACAGTTTTTCATAGTATGCTCTTATAGTCCTTCTTATTTCAGTGAGAGTGGTAGTAATGTCCCCCTTTTCATTTCTGATTTTTGTTATTTGGTTTTTTTCTTTGTCAGTGTAGCTAAAGGTTTATCAAAATTTTATTGATATTTTCAATTAACAAACTTTTGGTTTTGTTGATTTTCTCTATTTTTTTATTTTTTATTTTTTGGTTTGTTTTCTATTTCATTTACCTCCACTCTAATCTTCGTTATTTCCTTCCTTCTTTCTTTGGGTTTAGTTTGCTTTTCTTTTTCTAGTTCTTCCATTGCCACATGTTAGAGCAAGACAGCTGCCGGCGTTTGCCAGGGTTCAGGCTTCTGGGGTTCCTCTCTTCCCGGGGCTGCGTTTCTCTCCAGGCTTAGCTCCTGTTTCCTCCACAAGGTCAGCTGTAGACGATCAGGTGAATGGCTTGCTTCTCTTCTCCTGGGGCCTTCTTTCCAACACCAAAACTGCTCCTCAAAAGACTGCTTGCTCTGTCCTTTGCCTTGCCTTTTATATTCGATTCCCCACCCACCAAGGGGTGGGGCTCAACGCCCTAATCATAACCTAATCATGCCCAGATTAACAGATTAGTTTACAAGCATGATCCAATTATATTTTTGGAATTCATAATTCCATCAAATTGGCCAACGGTTACAGGTACATATATATTTTTTTTTCCAAAAAATGTTTATTAGTATTTTTTAAATATATTTTAAAAGATGCTTAGATTACATAAATGTTACACAAAAATTACAGGGATTCCCATGTTCCCCACCTCCCACACCTCCCATAACATCCCACATAAACAACTTTCATTAGTGTGGCTCATCACCTGCAATGGATATATACAACCTGGGACTTTGCCACTAAGTGTGGACCATAGCTCACATTGTAGGCACATATATATTTATAATTGTTACATCTTCCCATTGGATTGTCCCCTTAATCAGTATGTAATGCTAATTTGTGTCTCTCATAACTGTTTTTTACTTAAAGTCTATTTTATCTGATATTAGTTTAGCTACCTCTGCTCTTTTTTTGTTACTACTTGCATAGTATATATTTTTTAGATCATTTCACCCTCAACTTACTGGTATCTTTGACTTTATGGTGAGTCTCTTGCAAACAGCATATAATTGGGTAATACATTTTTATCCATCCTGCCAATTCTGTCTTTTGACTGGAGAATTTGATCCATCTACATTTAACATCACTACTGATAGTACATGACCTTCTTTTGCCATTTTGCTATTTAGTCTTTGTAAGTCATACTTTTTTGTCCCTTCTGTTAAATATTAAATTTATATTTATTTGCCTTCTTGTGTTATACCGTATTGATTGCCTTTTCACTTCTATCTGGATATATTTTAACTGTTTTCCTTGAGGTTACCATGGAGTTAAAATTTAACATCCTAAATATACAACAATTATATTTAATTTGATACCAATATAACTTCAATAGCATGCACATATACACTTTTCCTATACCCCTCTGTCCCCCCACCATTTTTTGTACTTGTTACCACTTCTATCTTTGTGCATTGTATGTCCAAAAACGTAGATTTATCATTCCTTTTTATATATTTGCATTTTAACATCTGTAGGAAGTACGTAGTAGAGTCACATACCAAACCATACAACACAATAATACTGGCATTTATAATTACCCAAATGTTTACCTTTACCCTAGGTCTTTATTTCTTTATGCCACTTTGAACCACCATCTATTGTCCTTTTGTTTCAGTCTGAAGAACTCCCTTTAGCATTTCTTGTAGGGCAGGTCTAGTGGTGATGAACTCCCTTAGCTTTTTTAAATCTGAGAATGTCTTAATCTCGCTCTCATTTTTTATAGTGTCTTACTGGATATAAATTCTTGGCTGGCAGTTGTTTTCCATCGGCACTTTAAATATTTCAACCTGCTGTCTTCTTGCCTCTATGGTTTCTGATGAGAAATCAGCGCTCAATCTAATTGGATCTCCCTTTTACATAAAATGCTGCTTTTCTCTTGCATCTTTCAGGACCCTCTCCTTGTTCTTTGCATTTGATAGTGTGATCAGTATATGACAGGGTGTATTTTTCTTCATGTTTATCCTGTTAGGTGTTCTCTGAGCTTCTTGGATATGCACATTCACATCTTTAGCTACGTTTGGGAAGTTCTCTATCATTTCTTTGAATAGTCCTTCTTCCTCTCTCTCTCTCTCTCTCTCTCTCTCTCTCTTTCTTTTCCTTCTGGGACTCTCATAATGCACATATTGGTGCACTTGATAGCGACACATTGCTGTCTTAAGTTTCTTTTCAGTGTTTCTATTTTCTTTCTGCTTCTCACTCTGACTCATTTCAAGTGCCTTTTCTTCAAGTTTACCGATTCTTCCTTCTACCAATTGCAATCTGCTCCTAAACCTCCTGGGCATTTTTAATTTCAGTTATTGTGGTCTTCAACTCCAGTAGTTCTGTTTTGTTCCTCTTAAAAATTTCTGTCTCTTTACTTAGACTCTTACTGTTCATTCACTGTTTTCCTGATTTCCTTTAGTTCTTTCTCTGTACTTTCCTTCATCATATTGGGCATTTTTAAGGTTTTTTTTTTAAAGACTTTGGTATGTCCACATTCTCTCCTTCATTAGTGTTTTCTGTATTTTTATCCTCTTCCTTTGTATGGGTCATGGTTTCCTGTTTCTTTGTTTGTCTTTTGCTGTTTTGTTGCACTCTGTACATTTTAATATTTTAAAATGTTAACCCTGGGAATTATATCCTGAGATGTCTGATTCTTGATTTTGTAACCCAGCTGGTGTTAAGACAGAGAATTTCTTGAGCTTCAACCCTCCTATCAGGAAAGTCTGCCCAAGTTGAACACCGCATGCAGGGGTTTCCCTGGCTTTCTGGCCTCTGTCTTGTCCTGGGTTTTTACTTGTTAGTGTTTTGGAGTTTCCCTGTATACAGGAGTTTGCTTGCCCCCTCTGTTTCCCTGGGGACAAACATACCTCTTTCAGGTATTTGAAGCTGGCAGCCTTTTGTCCCAGACTGTCTTCCTCTACAGTTTTTTACACTCTTTTTGTTGTCTCACACTGCTTTTGCCTGGAGGGCAAATTCTGGGAAGAGGGTTACCCCAGGGAGCACTTCCCAAGTCTTTCTCAGCAGAAACAGGGCCAGGGGCCCGGGAAGGGGTTGCAGACCACTGCAAAATGCCCTGTGGAGGGCATCAAGAAGGGCACCAAAAGCTTTTCCAAGGGCTCCCCACAGCTGAGCTTTCCTGGCCTGCCCAGCAAATGCAGCCCTTTAACTAACTTTCCCCCATAGCCCCGAGGAAGCACTGCATCGTTAAATCTCTACCACCCTGTCTGGGGAGGGTGGAAACAACGGCTGCCACTGCCTTTGTCCAGGGCAGGTTGAAACCGTAACTGCCCTCAGAGCCAGGACCCAGCAATCAGAATTTGCTAATCAAAATCCCTGATCAGTCATTGGCCATACCCACCCCTGTTCTTGGGGAACAGGATTTTTATGTCCCTTTCTGTCACCAGACCGCTAGCCAGGGACTAGACCACGGTGGCCTGCTGCAAGAGTAGGGGGTGGGTACCTGTGGGTACCTGTAGCCAGGAGAGAACAGTTTACAGTTCTTTACCTTCATTTATCAGCCTCTTCCTCCTGCTCTTCCCTGGATGCTGTACAGTTTTCTTCTGGCCTCTGGGGTTTCACAATAGTTACTTCAAACAATTCCTGCCTGTTTAATAGTTGTTGCGGTGAAAGGACTGACTCATGGATCTCCCCACTCCACCATCTTCCCCAGAAGTTCTATGTATGTTACTTTGAAATGGTTTGGAGAAAAGATTATAAGCATCATACCATTTTGACTGTAAATATTTTAGCATACATCTCCAAAAAGGATATGTTCTTTCATAACTACAATACTATTTCTATACCTAGGAAAATTAAAACAGTACCTGAATATAATTAATGACCAGTCCAGAGTCAAATTTCTCCTTTGTCTCTAAAATTTCTTTTATTGTTGCTCTTTTTAAAAACCAGGAACAGATCATACAAATCAAGAGTCTTACTTTGCTTTTGATTATGTCTCGATATTTTTTTAAATCTGGATTACTCTATCTTCTCCCCATCCATTCCCCTTTTTTGTGACATTGAATTTCTAGGGAAAATAGACCCATTGTGTTGTGTAATGCTCCGCATTCTGGACTTGCCTCACTCTTTCCTCACAGTGGCTAGAGGACTGTTTTTTAAAATGTAAATTCAATCTGCAACACTGCTTCTAAATATTCTCTGGTGGTTCCCAATTTCTCTTAAGACAAAGTCCACAAGGCTTGGTAAAGTCTGCAGAGCTTGCAGTTCCCTGGCTTCTGCCTTTCTCCTCCACCTCCTCTTGCCCCACTCTTCCTGCTCATGATTTTCTGGATCCTCTAATCTCCACTTCTGTTTGTGAAAATGGCCATCTCCTTCCATTCTCAGGTTAATGCACATGGTTTCTCTACCAAGGAAGCCCCTCCCTCGTCGCTTTGTCTGCTCAGATCCTATTCAGACTTCAAGTCCCAAATTAGATATTATTTCTTCAGCCAAGTCTTCTTTGACCCATTGAACTAGGATATATCCCCTTTTAATATGTTCTTAAGGATTTTTTTTTAACTTTTCCTCCATGGCACTTAGCACAGGTACATTTAACTGCTTATTACTGTCAATTAATATGTGTCCTTCACCAGATTATAAATTCTATGAGGATAGGGGCCAATCATATCTTGCTACGTTCGTGTCCCCATTTCTCATCATAGAACCTAGCTCATAGTAGTGATCAAAAATTTGGGCAAGTTTTAAAATTGTTCCATGCCTAATTTGCTGTGCATAATAATAATAAATAAATAATAATAAAATGTGCAAAATAATAATACCTGCCTTGTAGACTTTTAAGCAGCAAATGAGATCATGAGCAAAGCTTTTAAAATAGCTCCCAGTAAACAGAAAGTGGTCAATGCACGACAGCAGGTATAGTAACTGTATTTTTCAGAATTACTAAGGTTGGATATGTATGGAGATGTCGTTTGCCTATTGTGCATGAGCAATCTCTAATGTAACAGAATGCTTACAACCTTTTGCTCAAAGTTCCGTTCAAATGAGCTGTGTATTTCAAGGCCTCCTACTTCATAGGCCAAGCAATCACACCATCATCCTTTAGCCTGTGTTTCATAAGAGACACTTGAAATTCGTGTTAGAAGACTAAGACAGAGACAAGGGATGGGTTGGCTCTGCATAATTTAATTAACTTATATATTGATTTGATTGCCAAGAGATTACTTTTATTGATTATTTTGACTTGAAGTTGGTTTGTCTTTTGGGTAAAAAGAATACATTTCAAACGTACTTTCTCACTGTGTCAAAGTCTTTTAAACACCCGGTGCTCGGGGACAAGCTGGCGAGGACAGTGGAAGAGAGAGCCGTGCACTATTGTGCTCAATCGCTTTCCTTTGATTGCCCGGATGAGCCAGTTTCCTAGGGAGACTGAGACTGCCGCTTGCCCGGGGATGCAGAGTCCCCAACACCGGGAACAGTTGAAAAGCAACTCCCTTACTGAGTTCCTTGCTTCAGCTCCATCTGTGATGCAAATCCGCCAGCGGTGCTCCAGGCCTTTCTGTTCCTGGAAGAGCGAGGGTGCGTCACCTTTGCAATCAGCACCCCTTTTAGCTCCTAATGTGGAACATGTGGTTGAAGAGGTTCCAGTGTTACAGAAATGTCATTACAGAATTTCTCGATGTTAACATGTATCATCTGTCACATAATTGTTTGTTTTACAGCCCATACCTATAAAGGGCTAAGTGGGGACTATTTATATCAGTTAACAATGAGAGCCTTTAATTAGTAGTTCATGCAACTGGAACATGTTAAGGAAGCTGACACAAGTCTGGCCAGGGCTATGAGATTCCATGTGAATTTCATTATGGAATTGCTAAGATATTACCGTTGCACAGGTACCAAGGTTTCTGAGTAAATTTCAGCTGGCATAAATGCGTTATACACCCAAAACATGTGAAAACGATAAACCATCACCTTGGGTCTCACGCAGCTGATGGGCAGGTGGGACTTTTTCACTTTGATACCCAAACCCCAAATCCTCATGCTAGCTCATCCCGAGGCCTGCACAGGTTTGCAGGCAGCACATCACAGCGCCCATGCAGGTATGCAGGCAGCGCATCACGGCACCCATGCAGGCTTGCAGGAAACACATCACGGCACCTGTGCAGGTAGGCAGGCAGCGCATCAGGGCATCCGTGCAAACTTTGGGGAAGGATGCCAGAAAAAGAAACAAGCAAAGCCTTTGTAATAGAAGTGCTTAATGCTAAGTGAGAAGTTGAAGTTGGATAAAGTTTTTTTGTTAACTGGGTGCAAATGGTTTCATTTTTCTCATTCTTGTTTTTAGACACGTTCATTGATTCAAAGCACTTCATCGACATCCTAGACAGACTAAAGCAAGATTGGTTTTCACAGACAATGAAACATAGTTATGTGTCAGACCTAGAAGAGAGCATGCCCGATTAAATACCTTGAAGGAGCTAGTCATATCCGCAAACTATCTTTACTTCCTTTGAAAAGGAATCCCCACCTACAGCTACAATGGAGGCTGGCAGGCTATTTTAAACAAATCGGAGCTCTGCATGATGTGCCCTCTCCCCTTTTCAGGATTTTGTAAGGTATGCACAATATATTCCATCTGTCAACTTGGTTTACATAATCAGACAACATTTTCACATGTTGACCTCAACTTCTGAAAGAATGCTAATTGTTTTGTCAAACTAAAATGAAGTTTTAAACAGTGAAGTTATACACACACACACACACACACACACACATGATTTATTGTGTGGAGTGTTTTTGACAATGTGGTCAAAACCCAGTGTTTTTGACTATGTGGTCAGCGTTACTTACGCAAGTTAGTACTATAGGGTTTCTGAAGTTCTCTGTGAAATCTGCAAAGTATTGTTTAGTTATGATTTATGGAAGTATTCAAGTGGGTACATCTTGCAATCAGAGGCTGCTCATTCAGCCAAAGTGCATTTGCTGGCTAAATATTCCCAGACCAGCAAATGTCTCCTTCCAACCCAGAAAATCCTGAATCTGGAAAATTACTAGCAGGTCTCTGCTCCTTGTTACCTGTGTTATCCTAAAGCACGTTGATCAGGTGGCAGTTGCCAGTGAACGTGCGCTGCCCCTGCCTGACAGCAAACTCCGCAGGCCTGAGCCTCACCTGCTCTCCCCAGTCTCACCGGCTGCTGCGAGGAAGCGCACACGTCCCTGTGGTGACTTTGGCCTTGATTGTTCCTCTGCAAGTATTTAGCTGTGGATTTTATCCACTCCCAAAGAAGGCTGTTCGCTCCCGTATATCTCAACAGGTGTCTCTGTGTATCTGTAGTTACACCTACATCCACAGCTATTAGATGTCATCATATGAGCATATAGTCACGGTCAGTCTTGGACCTCAGACCACACATTCACTCTGCTTCTATTCAGGCCTCCGGATTTCAACTGTATCTCATAGAAGCAACAGATAGCTGACTGTGAGCTTTTAGTAAGGTCAGCAGCTTTCTTTTTCTTATGGAAAAGTCTTGTCCTGTTTTGTATTTGGGGTTGCATTTGATGGATGGTTATCATCTTTCAGTGTTCTACATTTATATTTGGTGTGATTCTTATAATTTCTCTTTTAATTAAGTAGTATCCACAGCAACTTTTACACTTTCAATTTCATTTAAAACAAGATTGAGTACAATCTCAATTTGTTTTTGTATTTTTCTAATATCTTTAGCATTATTTCTTCTACTTAGCCATTTAAAAAGATTAACTCACTTTTAAAGCCCCATTAAGTGATTATGGAATTTTGCTGTCTCTGAGTCAAGAATCAAAATGTAGAACAAAATAAAATAAAAATAAAGATTTCATATATAGAATACATCTAAGCAGGACAAGAGCCTACAGTGAGCTTTAGGGGGCTCTGAGGACACTTGAAAGCCCCTCTGCCCATGGCAGCTTCTACAGGCTTCACACCTCCTCAGTGGACGTGAACATCCTGTGCAAGCTGAGTTTTATTGGGTTTCTGGGGATGTTAAAATAAATGCCACTGATTGGGCGCATGCAAAGCAATCCAGGGAAGGAAAAGGAACATGTTGTACTATCTATGAGCTGGAAGTTTCTGTTCCAATGGAGGAAAGCCCTTACTGAACAAGTGGCCATTGTGGATTAGGATAGGGGCGTACTGCAGAAATGGGGGTACACTGAGGAAACAGGCCCAAATCTCTAAACTGAATGGCCTATGGGAAATGAGAAAGGAGAGGAGCCGTATAGTGATAGGCACTGGGGGTCACAGGGGTAAGCAGTGGGCACTGCTCAGTAGGGCAAAGGAAGCAGAGTACAAATCTGCTCTGCTGCTACAGTGATGCTGTCTTCTGACGAATTGAGTCCATTCACTTCGGGCTACTAGAATCTTTGCTAGATGCTGAACCGACCAGATGGGAACAAGTGTCAGGAGTTTTTTTTGGAAACCGTAGGCAGACTAGAGCATCACGGTGCTGTGAAAAGGCCCTCAATAACTGTTTGCTTCATTGGATTTTACTCCATTGCTGATTCCATCGAAAATGGGCAAATGCTGATCAAGACAGACAGGTCAAAAGAGAATTTAAAACAACCAGTGGTGCACAGAATCACAGAGCATCTTCTATCTTATCTATCATCTCTATTAATAGAACTCAAAAGTCTTTAATTCTGAAATCACTAATAAACAAGTTGCTTCACTTGTAAATCAGGAAGGGATTAGGTTATGGTTCATCCTTCCAAGGTTTCTTGTTGAATAAAAAATGAACCAGGAAGACTTTTAGTTCTATCAAGACATAACTCTTCTAATTTGTTTCCTGTGCTTGTGATTGCAAATATGCATACATACCAACTGGGTCAAACTGGATGGAAGTCAGGGTAGTAGATACCAATAAAATCCTTTGCCAAAAAAGTCGCTAGAAATACAGTAGCTTGTAAACTAAATATGATTAAAGTAGCAGAAAACTATGACAGCCAATGTATCATGTGAGGCTGTATGATTAAATCTAACTGTGTGGATTCGATTATAATGGCAGATGTAGGAGCTGGTACATCGGCAGGCAGATTTGCCAAGCTCAGCTTGCAAAGCAGAGTAACAAAAGCTGGGACTACACCATGAAAATAATCTCTTTGGTGACATGCTGCCCAGGAGAATAGTGATTAGGAGGTAGACAGGTGCTAGAAAGGACCCGGAATATGATGGAGTTGTGAAAGAGCAGACGATTTATTGTCTAGTTAAAAGAATGCACCACAAACTCAATTCTGAAATAACAGGTACAGCAATGTTAGTAAAGTTCATGGGCGGGCTTAAGACAGAGCTCACCACTGTTTCAGGCACTCTACTGGAATAATTTATGGCATTCTAACTTAATTAGAAACCATAGTTTTAAAAAACAGCAAACATTTTCTTTTGCATATGGATGGCACCCAAGCAACTTTACTGAGCAGTGATTGAATGTAAATTTGCAAGCAGCCATAAAATAAAATCACACACATGCACACACACGCACAACCCTCCAAAGCTAATGTCAAAGCTGAATGCATGAAACCCACAGGCTGCCAATGGAATCCAGCCTAAGGTTGATGTGTGATGCTGGGGGGTGGGGGGTGGGGTGGGGGGAAGGCCATTGGTAAATAATTGCCTGGGTGATGTGCCCTTTTTTTGGCTGATAAAGCCAGGGACCACTCTGGCAACCAAAATATTGGGTTTACTTATTTGAAGACCAGGTATGTTCAAATAAGTTAAATATTTAGACATGAATTGTTACTAGAATAATTTTTTTTTAAAAGTGTAGGACTGTAAAACACAGTGAGCCCTATTGTAAATGATAGACTAAAGTTAACAGCACGATTACAAACATGTTCTTTCATGAATTGTAACAAATGTATACACTAATGCAAGGTGTTAATAATAGGGTGATATATGGGAACTTTGTATTTTATGCATGCTTCTTCTATAAATGTACAACTCTTCTTAATTGAAAAACAAGAGCATGGCTACGTGTTAGGGTAAAGTCATTTACCTTTTTGAATTGAAGTGCCAGCAGACCAGAGCTAACAGATACTGAGTGCCTACAACGTGCCAGGTGCCGAGTTGAATGCCTTACATTTAGCAACTCATTTGTACCTTTCAACAACTTTTTGAAGCTGACACTATTTTTATCTGCTCAATTTCACAGATAAGGAAAATGAGGCTTAAAGAAGTTAAGTAGCTTCCACAGGTGACCCGGCCAGGAAGCCAGTCAGGGCTCAGCTGCAGCCTGAGCTCTTTCCAGTAGTCATCAAAGCACACTTCACCCAGCTAAACCAGTGAAATACCATGATCTCAGAGATAAGAAATCAAATGGCAAGCGTGGTGGAGAGTAATTGCCTCCCCGAGCTGTCTACGCTAATCCTCAGAGCCCGTGCGCATAATACCTAACATGGAAAAAGGGACTTTGGCATTTTATGTAATCTAAGCATATTTTAAAAATAAATTAAAAATATAATTAAAAAAAGGGGGGGGGGACTTTGCAGATGTGAGGTGGTGACAGATTTTGAGGTGAGATTGTCCAGGGTTATCTGTGTGGGCTCAGTGTATCCACAGGGGTCCTTTTTATAAAAGAGATGCAGGATGGTCGAAGTCAGGAAAAGGAGCGTGATGGCTTTGAGGATGGGAGAGGGGCCAGAGCCAAGGACTGTGCGCGGCCACTAGAAGCCGAAAAAGGCAAGGAAATGGATCCTGCCCTAGACCCTCCAAGGAATGAGCCCAGGGAACCCCATGTTGGACTTCTAAACTCTAGAACTGTAAGAGAATACATTTGTCTTGCTCTAAGCCTCTAAATGGGTGGTAATTTGTTACAGTAGCAATAGTAAACTGAGGCAGGAGACTTCGTTAAAATATAAATGTAAGAGTTCCACTGAACAGATCCAGGCCACGTTTATGCTGATGACACTTTAATGGCAATCCATGGAGAAAAGCATGATTGGCCTTTACATCCTCGAGGAGCAGGTCAGGTAGCATATACTCTTAGCACCACCACCTGTGCCTTCCCCTGGGCTGCAAGGAGAGACCTGGCAGAACAAGTGCACATGGCTAAGCCAGCAAACGCCAGTCTGTGCCCTAACTTGTGTCCCTAGCTCAGTCAGCCTCCCTTTGTGCACGTGGCCTGGGAGATGACCATCACAGCCCACAGTGCCCTGGGAATGGAGTCGGGTAGAGCTGAGCCCGCTGTGTTCTGAGATTTTTGTCATCTTGAGCAAAAGCAGAGTGGGGTGTCCCGGAGGGAGTGGGCTAAGGGTGGGGCCGTCTCCTAGCTGCACGGCACACCGAGCTGCAAGGTGCGCCTTATTCTCTAGCTCAGGTATAGGATAGAAACCATCACCCACAGTCCAGAATTGGGTCATATAAATACCTTCCAAACATGGGGTAAGCCATTGTATGCCAACATGAGTTTTAGGTTTAGTTCTGACAGAGTGAGGAAAGGGAAACTCGAAGAATGTGCCACCCATTCCTTCTAGATCTTTCTCCATTTGAGAATGAGTTAAAACATTCTGGAGGAGCGGATGTGGCTCAAGCGGCTGAGCTCCCACCTTCCACATCGGAGGTCCCAGGTTCGGTTTCCAGTGCCCCCTAAAAAACAAAAACAATCAACAAGCAAAACAAACAAGAAAACCAACTAGGGGAAGCCGACGTGGCTCAGTGGTTGAGCGCAGGCTTCCCACATACAAGGTCCCGAGTTCAATCCCTAACCTCAAAAAAAAAAAAAAAAAAAAAAAAAAAAATTCTGGGGCCTATGAAAAGATTCTATAGGAAAAGGATAAGCTTGGAAGAAGAGCATATTTCTAGCATGGAATTTTATGGGAAACAATATTTCAGATGGTATCTTTTTACCCCTAGAAGGTAAAAACAGTCTTGATGTCTATGAAATAGAAACAGATATCTATAAGACCAAAGAATATCAAGAGAAAGATAATTATGCAAAAAGAACTGATTGAAATAAGAAAACTGTTAAAGAACATTCAATATAAAATGGCAAAACTAAAATGATCATTGAGAGCATTAAATGGCATACTTTTTCTTTGCAGAAAATGCAATCAGGGAAAGAAAGAATAAATGTAAGAATCTCACAAATTGAGATAAAAAGACAAATAAATAAATCTATGAGAGATCAAATATGAGATGAAGATCTAACCTAAGAATTATAGGTGTTATAATGGAAAATGCCAGATAAACGGTTTCAGAATTATTAGCTGACTATGGAACTGAATGAAACTTTCCTAAACTAAACTATATTAATTTAAAAGGTTAACTATTTTCTATGCAAAATTAATGATAAAATCTCACATACTGACAGGTTCTGGCAAAATCATTAAATATCAAAAACATAGGAAAATCTTAGAATCACTTTAAAAATAAACTGTAAAACACCTACAAAACTGAAAAACAAACCTGAGCAGCAATAGCAAATAGATTTCCTACAGGAGACAGGCTAGGGGCAGCACATAGAAAATGAAGAAAAACTGTGATTTTTAAAAATGAAGCAAGTATAACATTGATACCTAATCCTGAAAAATAAAGATAGCACAAAAAAAAAAAAAAAAAAAAAAAAAAAAAGAAAGAAAATTCCAGGTGAATGCCATCTACAAATATGAATGCAAAGCCTTAAATAAAGTGTCAGGAATAAATCTCTAACACCACATCAAGAGAAGGATTCACTTTGATCGAGAGAAATTACATACCAGGTATGCAAGGATGCACATTAGGAAATCTATGAATATAATTCACCACACTGATAGGTTGAGGAAGAAAAATCCTATGATTATCTCCAGGGTTTTCTTGGAGGTAGCGTGCAATGGAATTAGAGGAGAGTAAATGATTGCAGGCATAATACTTGGATACGAAAATGTCAAACTATCTGTATTTGCATGTGAAATTATAACATACCAGAAAAACTCCCTGGAGCAACAAATTAAAAACCCAAACAAAATAATTCAAAGGAGTAGGATATAAAATAAACATGTAAAATCATTAGATTTTAATGTACAAATAATAAGCCCTTGGAAGATATGATGGAGGAGAAAACCTGTAGTGGACTGAATAATGGCCCCCAAAGAAATCAAGTCTTCATCCCTGGAACCTGTGAATGTTACTTTATGTAGAAAAAAGAGTGTCTTTGCAAATGTGATGAAGTTAAGGATCTTGAGATGGGGGAAATATCCTGGATTATCCCAGTGGGCCCGGAATGCAATCCCAAGGGTCCCTGTAAGAGAAAGGAATAGGGAGAGTTGGCAACTTGGGCCGAGAAGACAAGGGGACAGAGATGTCAAGATGGGGCCGGCGGCCCGCACCCGGCAATGGCGGCCGCCAGCCAGGCTGGAAGGAGCAAGGGTCGCTTTCTCCCCCAGCCTCCCGAGGACGTGCCCGGTGAAACTGATTTAGGGTGGCTGCCTCCAGGTCTCAGCAAAAACAAATTTCTGTTGTTTTGAGCTGCCCAGTTGGTGGTAATTTGTTACAGGACACTAATAGAAAACCAACAACAAGAGGGTTCAAGCCTGGGAATAAATTTAGCAAGAAATGTTCTATTCCTGTTAAAAAAGAATACTTTACTTATTCCTGAAAGAAGAAAAGACTTGAACAAATGGAAAGACATTGCTTGTTTTTGCTTAGGATGTCAACATCATCAAGGCATCAGGCTCCCTAAATTAATTTATAAAATTCACAGCAATAAAAATACCAAAACGCTTTCTCTAGAACTAGACGAGTTGTTCCTAAAGTTTGTATGTAAAAATAAACATGCAAGAATAACTAAGAAGATCGGAAAAGAAAGAGTTAAGAAGGGGCTAGTTGTCCAGACATCTAGACATACTGCAAAGCTTTCATAATTAAAATAGCATAGAAATGGAGTATAAACAGACAGAAAAACAACAAAGGCATGGAATAGAAAGTGCCAGAGAATGGCAAGAACTAGCATATGGTGACAGTGGATCCTCAGATCTCTGGGGCAAGGATGGACTTTTGAATTTTGGTGTTGGTAGACTGGAGAGCCATTTGGAAAGGGATAAAATTAGATCCATTTCTCACAATTTCCACAGACAGGAACAAATTCCAAATGAATCAGCGATCTAAATGTAAAAAACGAAACCGCACAAGTGTCGATGAATCCATGAGGGAGTTCCTCTGTGACCTGAGATTAGGTTTGTGTGGTGTGCTTTTGTCCATTTCTTCACTTTTAGTCTTTCTGTTATTTGTTTTAGATGCTTCTCTTGTATGCAATATATGTTTGGGTTCTGTTTTTAAGACCAAATCTATATAAAAAACCTTTTCTCCTCATGGATTAATTTGCCCTATTTATATGTATTAATAGTATACGGTCTTAATTCTGTCATCTTGTGGTCTCAGTTTTTAATGCTTCCTTGAAATTCATTACCTTAGTTGGCTAAGGCACAGTATTAATTACTCTTTACTCTTTATCTGCTCCTCTTTGCACGTGGTGTGACTTCTGACCGATAGATTCAGCGTGTCCTCGACCTCTTGAAAAGTTTTTTCTGTTAGGACATTCAATTTTGTTTAATTTGCAGGACCACTTCAGAGACCCCAACCATCTTCAAACGGGATTGCATCACCATTTTGTTTTTGCTTTTGTGGTTTTTTTTGTTTTTCAGGAGGTACCGAGGGTTGAACCTGGGACCTCGTACTTGCGAAGCAGGCGCTCAACCACTGAGCTACAACCCGCTCCTGCACCACCAGTTTTCTTCATCTTTCCCCCCTCTGTGCTCGAGATCATTTTAAACCTCGCTTATGTGCCAATAATTCAGTTTTAAGCTGTGCCAATTCTGCTATATTTTGTTTGTAAATAATTAAGTTTTCTATGATGGTGCTTCAGTGTTTGGTTTGTATTAAGTCTGAAAACTTCCTTTTCATTTTATTCTGTTGCTTGAACATCCCCTGCCTAAGAACGTGTGTGAGGCTGACTTCCTGACTGGGTCCTTTCATCTGTCCTTTGCGAGGACTGTCCATGTCATCCCTCATCTAGCATCATCAACCTGACAATTACCTCTTTCTAGAATGTTTTTGCAAGATTTTTACCGTTTTTCTTGCTTAAGGTGAACAGTGCTGCCCAGCCCTTCTTTTCCTTGCATTGACAGAATACAGGTAAACTCTCCTGGTCTCCCTTCCCATCTCGGTTGGGGATTGTTTCTGTCCCCTTGAAGGTACAGCTCAGATTGGGTTTCTCTGTCATAAAGACTAGAGGAGGGAAGGAAAGTGGTCGTCTACTGAGATAAATGGCAGCCAGGCTAGGGCAGCCTTGGGTTGCTGATGGATTCTGTCCTTTCATGCTAGATTTTGCTAAACTATCTTTTGCACCAAATCCCACAAAAAATTTAGTACAGAAATATCCTCATGGAATTGTTTTATCCTTTAAACTTTTCAATATTCCTTGTAAAAGTTTCAAGCATAAAAATCATTACTGTACCCAAAGTATACATAGAAACCTGAAGATCAGAAGTAATGATTTTAATGAATGTCTATAAAATTTTATGCTATGACAAATGCTTTAAGTATTAAATTGGATATGAGTAAAAACTTCATTATACATTGTACATGAAAAGAATTTTAAGTTCAGGTTTGTTTTTTTTTTACTTTGTAAGAATTCTTGAGCTTGTATGATAATTGTGAATAAACCATGACAATTTTTAAATTAAATAAATTACTTGAAGCAAAGGTAGTTTTAAAAGCAAAATTAGAGAGGGATTTTCAAAAGCAATTTCTGGGCAGCATTTATATTTAATGGGGGACGTGGGTGAATTTTAGCACATTTGTTAGGCTGTGGAGTGGAGACCCAAAAATAAGAGTCCCCAGGAACCACGACCACCAGCAGCAAAAGTCCTCCTGTGTTCTTGGGTTGCAGACGTTTCCTCAGCTCAGTCAGGAGACCCTGGATACTGTGCTTTCCTCTTACCCAGGTGCACTTTTTTTCATGCCAGCAGCCATTTCTACACCCTTCCAAGCAAAGTAGGGAAAAGCGATGATAAAAGTGCTTGTGATAGATGCACGTCATATTTATGGTTGCCCTGAATCTTTTGAAAACCTCTCCTGCAGTCTGGAAATTCTCCACATTTTAAGTCCCGCCTCCCCTAGTTAGGAGCTAGGAAGTAATTCTTCTGATCTCCATGTAGCCAGGGCACAGGAATGTGATTCCAGTTACAACCAATTGTCTACACCAGTCAAGTCTTCAAAAGTGGAAAGATGAAGGCTCCTTGTGAAATCTACACCCCACCTTTAAAAATATATATATATTTTTTATTTTTTATTAGAGAAATTGTAGGTCTATAGAAAAATCATGCAGAAAATAGAGAGTCCCCATATGCCCCTACACACGGTTTTCCCAGTTATTAATATATTGCATTAGTGTGATATCATTCTTAAAATTGATGAAACAGTATTATTATGATACTATTAACTATAGTCTGTTGTTAAAATTGAGGTTCACTGTTTGCATTGTACAGTTCTATGTTTTTTAAAAATTTTTTATTCTTGTAACATATATTCAACGTAAAATTACCCCTTTCAATCACAATCAAAAATATAATTCGGTGGTGTTAATTAGACTCACAATGTTGTGCTGCCATTAGCACCTTCCATCACCAAAATTTTTCATCACCCCAAACAAAAATTCTCCATTCCCTACCCCACAACACCCTATGATAACCTGTGTTCTACATTATGACTCTATGAATTTGCTTGTTCTAATTATTTCATATCAGTGAGATCATAAAATACTTGTCCTTTTTCATCTGGCTTATTTCCCTCAACCTGATGTCTTCAAGGTTCATCCATATTGTCACATATGTCAGAACTTTGTCTGCTTGCACTTCCTGGCAGGCTAACCGCTGGTGCTTATTGTTGAATCTTTCTATGGAGATGTTTCTTTCAACCTCCACTTGTCTATGATTCTGGTCTGGCCAGAGCCGAGATTCAATGTGGGCTCTACTGGCCAAATTCACTGTAGAGAAACCCCTCTCCGGCGTCCACCGCACCCTTCCTCTTCCCAGGGAGGAAGGCGGCTTTTCCCTTCTCAGCTGGCTGCACTTAGCCACGGGTTTTATCCAGGGCATTCGCCTTGAGTGTGGGGGGTGGGAGCTGTTCCTGGCTGCGGGGATTAGTAACTCAGTTTTCATTTCGGCTTCTTTGTCTCTCTGTCCCTCACCCCAATGGAGGATGTGCTGCTCTCTCCTGGTCTGAAGATCCACAAAGCAGCTCCCTCGGATAGCTTTTTTGCCCTTCCTCCATTGTTTCTGTGAGAGTTGAGCCCTGCATGCCTACTCTGATACCATCTTCCTGGAAGTTCCAGCCTTCCAATCCATGAACACAGAATGTCCTTTCATTTATTTAGGTCTTCCTTGATTTCTTTAGCAATTTCCTAACTATGACTAAAAATCCTGTAGCCATAAGAAAAAGATAAATTTGATTACTTAAAAATCAAAAAAAGAAAAGTTTTACATTCCCAAAAGAAAACAGTAAGAAAAGTAAAAAGACAAATAACAAGTACAGGCAACTTATATCCCTAAAGCATAATAAAACTAATTTTGGGTTCAACCATCCAAAACTGTCAGTATTTGACTGCTTTTAATGTACAAAAATGGCAATTTTATATTGATTAAAATATTAATATAATACAATATATTTTCTAAAAAATAAAATAAAAATTTCTACAGTCCTATAGAAAATTGGTCTAGAGACATAAACACAGAGTTCAGAGAAAAAGAATTCAAATATGTCAACCCACACAAAAAATGTTCAACCTAAATTGTCATAAGAAAACATATATTCAAACTACAGTGAGATACCAATTTCTCATCTATTAGATTGGCAAAAATCTCAAAGGTTGACAAAATATTCTGTTGTTGGTATTGTGGGAAAATGGGCACTCTCATATTTTGTTGGTGGAGATGTCAATTATACAATCCTATAGAGAAGAAATTGGTGAGATTTGCATTTACCCTTTGACCCCATAATCCCACTTCTAGAAACACTTTGGAGTTTATTAAACTACTCTACTTTTGTATATGTTTGAAAATTTCCATAGTAAATAATTGAACAAAAATACAAATACAAAGAAGGAATGGAGGGTATTAATTAAACCAGTCAATTGGAGGTCAGTTAAGAGAGCTTCCACTCTACCTTGATACACAGCTATCTGGGTTTGCTGCTTTGTGGCAAATATATTGAGATAAAACAAAGAGTTAACTGAGGGGCCAAAATGTCCCTTTGAATGCTGTGATAGAAACTAGTTTGGTTGGACATAGCTTACTTTTGTGAACAAGGTGACTTCTAATACAGAATCCCAGTATTTGGCAAACTTGCCCACCAAGGCGAAGGCATTGCTGAGCTGTGGCAAGTTGGAGAATAATCTACACAGTGAGTCCATTTTTGTACTTATGGTTAAATATATAAAACTTTGATCCTGGAAGGATAACCTGCCTTTAGGGAAGATGGAGGAAGGAATGGAATTGGAAAATATCAATCATCTTTGTAGTGTTTTGAATTAAAAAAAAAAAAGAGAGAAA
>JAQZBX010048905.1:0-20067 GCA_029593785.1 Cabassous unicinctus | reverse complement strand
CATGTTGTCCTTCATCTCCATGATTTGATTTAGGAGATTTGTATGAATCTTATTGATTGCCTATTTCAAGTAATGTTTCTCATCTGGAGCTTTGAATTCTTCTTTTGCTTGAGATATATTGTGTTTTTTCTTAATATGGATTGCAATTTTTGCTATTGCCTAGGCATCTGATTATGATGCTGACTTTACTCTGATATTCATTTCCTTTCTTGCCTAGGGAAGTACTGATAAGTAGCTGTGTTCTACCAATCTTTTTTGACTCTTGGTTCAGCTATTTAGGACTCCCCTGTTTAGCTTCTCAAACCAGGGTTAAGGACACAGCAATGGGGTGCAGTCTAGTTTCTAATGGTCTTGGAGAGTGGGGTAGTAAAAGCACCTGGTTGCCTCTTTTATTTATTACTTTTCCTTTCTATTCATGCACTTTTCTGGACTGCCAGCAGATGGTATTCTTTGGTAAACCTCTCAGCTCAGACACCATGTGCTAGGAAAAAATGAAGGCAGTGTAACTCAATAGAGAGTAGGCAGTCTAGAATCAATGTCATTAGGGTAGACCAAGCTTCACAAACAAAATTTCACAGAAGCTGTTCTTCTCCCTTGGACAACTGTACCCTCCCTTCCTCTGCCTCCTCAGCAACCAACACAGGGCAGTAGGGAAGTTGTGTGAGAAGGCAAATTACCTTTAGATCTCTGCTGACTATCAGAGCAAACACTGTTGCAGCTCCACTTGACCTGGAAGTATCTGAAACCTCCAATACAGCAGACTTGATTGCTGGCCAAAATTTGAATTTACTGTGTGCTGTTTCCCTCCCTCTCCCATTTGTTTGGGAAGAGGGCCCCTGCAACCCTTTCAGTTTGCAGTCACCTTCCAGGGACCATTGAATCCCCTGTTTTCTCTGAGGGTTAGGGGATGAGTGCTGTCTTCTGCTACTTCAGCTTTACTCACAAGATATTCTCAGGCATATGAGACACTTTTCCTTTGCCCTTCTCTCTTCTGGGTAGTGTCTCATCTTCCCTTGGTGCCCTAAGCCTCACTGCAGCCCTCCAGGCAAACTTCAACTGTCCCTTAGCTATTTTCTTCTGATGCAGGCCAGTTTCCAAGGGACTTGTAGAGAGGGTGGTAAAGGCAGATGATTTTCTCTTTTATTTGTTTATTTTTACTTTTCCATTCTTTTAATGCACTTTATCTGATTTGCCAACAGATGTAATCCCTACGCCTCTCTAATCCTCCACCTTGAACCTGCATTCTCAGCTAAGAACTCTTTATTAGAGAGGTGGGTCCAACTTTGAAGGTACTTCTATTTTTGGTATCAGTACTCAGTATGTTAATCCCCTAACCCCAGGGTTCTTAGAACTGCAGAAGCATTTTTTTCACTGCTTTCTCAGCAGTGAGTTGATCCCCACGTCTGTGCTTATCTATATGTCCCTCATCCCATGGTAACTTTACAAAGCATAATAGAACAGCATCTCATTCTTGGTTTACCCTCTTCTTTATACTATCACATTAAGTGACTAAAGGCTCCACTGTTTACTTCCATTTTGGCTTTGACTGTTTAAACCATTGATACCTGGCATCTCAGTTCAGCTCACCTCTTCACAAAGTTGGCACAGGAAATATGGTTGCCAATTAAGCACACTGCAATTCTGGAAAATAAGAAGGACAGGAGATCCTGTGAGTAGTTGTGGGAGGAGTCAGCAGAATCCATTCAGTATTCTTGAGGGTTGTTAGTGATTCCTGGACATTTTTCAATCCATGTCGGTGAATCTGGGGAAATGCCAACAAAAAACAAGGCGCATACTTGGAGAAAGCTGATGGAATTTGGATATAAGTTTTGAGTTCTATGGCAGAATATTGGTCCTGATCTTATTCCTGACCCTATGGTAGAACTTGTGAATGGGTCACATTATAGGCCCCACAGAAAGGTTCAAGAAAGGCTGTTGAAAGAATTCCCCACTCTCTACTTAATGTCTCCCAATGACAGGACCACAGAAATTTAGGGAACCAATAAGCTGATCATCTCTAAGTTGGATCCTGGACTTGGTTAACATAATATTGTCTAGGTTGTTGTTGAAACACCAGAAAAAAAAAGTATGTAAAGACCTTCAGAATCACCTTGATCATGGCTCCAAAGGAAACTTAGAGCTTTAGTTCTCCACCACAATAATGGAGGTAATCTTGTTAAAATTAGTAGGGAAGAGTTTCATTTTGAGAAGGAAGAACAATATTCACCTCCATGACAGTGACCTGAGAGTGACCACCATCCAGACAGCAATGGTGGCTGCAATAAAGGTGGCAGCAGCTGTCCACCCCCAAAGTTATGCCAGATTGAAGATGCTTTTTACTACACAAACACACAAATCTGAGCAGCATACACACCAGAGGTCCCTGTAGAAGTAAAAATGTTCCTGTCAGTGTGTTGTCAGGAGGCCAGAATGCCATGCAGACTTTGGAGCACTTTGCTCCCTAGTGGGGCTATGGGATAGCCTCTTGGGTTTGTGTGCCCAAGTGATGCAATGGGGCATTCTAAGCAAAATATCTACCCCTTCCCCTGTAACACTCATCACCACCATCATCAAGCTGCTTTCAGCTGAACAGCAATGCCATAGCCAGCAGGACATATGATTAGATGACATGGTCATAGACTTCCAGATGATGCTTATTCTTCTAGGAAAGTCTGAACTCTGGGGCACCTGGCCTTATTCCACCCTGGGAGATCTGTCTGGATAACAGTTGCTCTGCCAGACTCTCTGCTTCTTCAAACCTCTATCCCATAAAAACAGGTTGCACCACTGGTGACCCACCATCGTGTCCTCTGTCACTAACATGGGGGCTGGTCCTTCCACCACTCCCTTTGAGCATTGAGATGGGCCTAAGCGTCTCAAAGGATTTTTAAAGGGATCACTCCACTGAAGACATGTTTTCTCCAGGGGAAATAAATGCTTTGTGGTAAGGTTAGTGTTCAATGGCCAAGTGGAGTGACGGGCTGGAATTGCACTTTTTAGGCCTTTTAGATACTCATGCACAGATGACAGTAATACCTATAACTCCTAACCAGCAAGATGGGCAGAAAACAAATGATGCTTTCTTGTTGTGGCTCTGAGGCCACCAACACAGAAACACTTGCCCAAACTCAACTAAGAAAGGGTCCTTTTAGGCCCCTACAAATCTCTCTTGTATGTCCCCCACCACTAATTGTATTATTGATATTCATATATTCTCTATGTACTCCTCTGCGAGGCTTCACCTCTAAGCACTGATGTGAAATGCTGCAATTAAGGAAAATTTAAAGTGCTACTCAGCTATGTTATCACTGACTTTGTCTTTACCTTTCTATTTATTCAGGCCACTGGCAAACCTTAGGCTGTCACATAAATTAAGCCCATATGAAGGGATGAGATATGTGGATAAAAATAAATTCTGTTTCTAAATAAGATTTTTTATGCTCACCAGACTGCTGATGACTGGGAACATAACCGACAATAGACTGTTTCTCAGCTAAATGTGGAAAATCATTGTCCTCTACTCCAGGTCAAACAAATGTATCACCTATTGCCATCTGGTATCATGAGAGGGTGGTTCATGGGATTTATACACCATACTGATCTGGGATAGCATGCATGGAATGCTACTGTCATCAGAAGATGCCAGAACATCATGAAGAATATATACCACCTGATAAAATCTGTCCAAAGCTAGATCCAGGGATATGTTCCCAAGTCATCAGGAAGGAGTTTTTAAAATATATTTTTTATTGGAAGGCTTGAAACTTGTGAAACAATTATGAACATGTGTGGAGTTCCAATATAATAACCATCCACCAACATACTACATTGTTGTAGAACATTTGTTACAGATTATGAGATAATATCATCAGACTATTACCACTAACTATGGTCTAGAATATATATTTGGTATATTTTTCCAAACTCCTCTATTATTAACACAGAACATCTTTGGCATTGAAGCATGAATATTACAGTATTGCTGTTAACTATTCTCCATAGGTTACGTTAATTGTATTTTCCCTATGCTTCTACACAATCTTACCCTTTTGCAATAGTGATGTACATTTGTTCTAGTTCATAAAAGTACATCCTTGTATTTGTACTATTAACCACAATTCTCATCATCCTCTGGGTTCACTGTTATTCAGTCCCTGGATTATTCCCTAGTTTTTTTCAATTGAGATTTACATCCCTAGAATATACTTTTCAGCCACAATCCCATTTATAGGCCAGCTGTGTTAGTTCTATGAACTATAATGCATTACCATCAGCTATCCATTTCCACACTTTTACAGTCAAGTTAACTAAAACTTTCACATACATAAACCATTAGTACACCTTCTCAGCCTTCCTCCTATCTCCTAATAACTTTACTCTAGGTTTTAACTCCATGAGTTTATACTTCCTATTTAGTTCATATTAGTGAGAACATGCCATATTTGTCTGTCTGGCTTATTTCACTTAACATAATGTTTTCAAGTTTCATCCATATTATTATATGTGTCCCAATTTAATTTCTAACAACAGCACAGTATTCCATCATATATATCTGTATATATCACATTTTGTTTATCCATTCATTGGTTAATGGACACTTGGGTTGTTTCCATCTTTTGACATTTGTGTATAACTCCACTATGAACATCGGTGTGCAAAAGTGTGTTCATGTCACAGTTTTCAGTGCTTCTAGATGTATTCCTAGTAGAAGAATTGCTGGATCATATTTAAGTTTTGTATTTAGTTTCCTGAGGAACTGCCGAACTGTCTTCCACGGAAGCTGCACCGTTTTACATTCCCACCAAAAGTTAAGGAGTGTTACTTTTTCTCCACATCCTCTCCAGCACTCATTGTTTTCTGTTTATTTTCTTAACAATGGCCATTCTATGTGGTGTGATATGATATCTAATTGTTGTTTTGATTTGTATTTCTCTAATAGCTAGTGATATTGAACATTTTTTCATGAGGCTTTAAGCCATTTGTGTTTCCTCTTTAGAGAAATGTCTGTTTAAGTCTTTTGCCGAATTTTTTTATTGGATTGCTTGCTCTTGCCTTGTTGGGTAGAGTGATATCTTTATATAGAATATTAAACCCTTATCAGATATGTGGTTTCAAATATTTTCTCCCATTGAGTCGGCTACCTTTTCACCTACTTGATGAGATCCTTTGAATCACAAAAGTGTTTAATTTTAAGTAGGTCCTATTTATCTATGTTTTTTTCCATTGCTCATGCTTGTAGTGTATGGTTAAAAAATCCACAGCATGCCACCTGGACTTTAAGATGTTTTCCTATATTTTCCCCTAAGCGTTTTATGGTTGTAGATTTTATAAGTAGGTCTTTTTATAAAATATATTTTTTATTTTTTAAAGATAATTATATGACACAAAAGTTACACAAAAAATGTAGGGATTCCCATATGCCCAACTCCCCACATGTCCCACACCCACCAACATACACAACAACCTTCATTAGTGTGGCACATTCATTGCAATTAATAAATGCACCCTGGGGCAGTGCCATTGAGCATGGACCACAATTCACACTGTAGTTTACACTCTAACACACACAATTCTTGAGGATATAGGAAGATATAATGGCATATATCTGTCATTGCAATGCCATTCTGGATGATACCCAAATCCCAAAATAGACCCCACATTATACCTGTCTTTCCCGCTCCCTGCCCCCAGAGCTTCCAGTGGCCACTGCAGCTACATAAATGCTGTAATTTCTTCCATTGCTAGAATCACAAGTCTACTGTAGAATACCAGTAAGTCCACCCTAGTCCATAGTTCATTCCCCAATCCTGAGGATTCTAGGATGGTGATGTCAACTCAAAGTGGAAGTAGATATAGCCCAAATAGCAAATACTGTATTAATAATGCAAAATCAAGTAAACTCCTTAGCCGTGGTGATACTTTAAAATCACCATGCACTTAACTGACAGCTACACAAGGAGGAACATGTTTTTTTTCTCATTAGAAAAGTGTTGTTACTATATAAATAAATCCAGAAAAGACCTTGAGAGCATTAAAAAAACTAAAGAACAAAGCCAATGACCTCATAACATGGGGAAATAATTTATCTTTTTGGAATCCTTCTTTCTTCACCAGGTGGTTGCTTCCCTTCATTAATTATTATCTTCATTCTTATGGTGGTTACACCCGTACTCATATCATGTATGCAACACTTTATCAAAAAGCAATTGTATACTCTAAGAGACCAGCTTTTCCTCTTCAGACTGCCTTCTTACTATAGTTTCCTAAGAGACCAATGCCCATAGTGTAAGCAGGAAGTAGTTGCAGAAGATTTGAGCTTTGTCCCTTTCCCCTGCAATAAGAATATCACCAAAAACTAGAAGGAGGGAATTGATGGCTGTAGGGTGAATGAATACCTGAAAGTAACTTGTTTGTTCCCTGTTGCTAAGACACAAAGCAAAAAATTAGATGTAAATTAGAAGGTAATGAGATGCAACCTTCATTTGTTGCTAGATTTTGTTTCTAGTGGTCAAGAATACCCTGTTGAAGCATTGGAGTATAAAATCCAGCGTCAGTCATTTGGCGGTACTTACTCAGAAACCTCTGGCTGTCTTCACTTCACCTTGTTTAATTAACATAGTAAAATTCCCACCCCGTGGCAGAGTTATCCACTCCATTTTATCATGCAATGTATGGGCAAGCATGATTTCCTGAATATTAATATTACAATTATATAGCCAGTTATATGTGTTCATCCATATGCATAAAACCTAATGCATAAACAAAGCAAATGCCAAGTAGAAACTTAGGTATTTAAGCAAGTGTGAAACTGCAGCACAAAGAGTCAAGTCTGAGTTGTTTTAGACTGACCTTGGCTACTACCTCTGCACATGTAAAAAAGTGTAAGTTCTGCCTATATCTTGTGTTAAAGTTTTTTTTTTCCTCTACAACTCTGGTTATCCCCAAAGGCCCAGCTTTGGGTCTAACAATAATGACTGTTTATTTCTTAATTCTTATGAGGGAAATGCATACATGTCTAGGAAGAGCAACATACTCCAAACAAAATAAATCCTAACAGATTTATCCCAAGTCACAGAATATTCAGATGATAAAACACCAAAAGGAAAGAGAGAATCTGGAATTAACAAGAGATCCATAACATATAATGTGTGCTTGGTATGATTAAGTGGTGACTTTTCATTTGAAATCATGGAGGTGAGAAGGCAATGGTATGGCATAGTTAAGGTGCTCAAAGAGAAAAACTGCCAGGCAAGAATTCTGTACCTAGCAATATTGTCCTTCAAAAATATGGAAGATATTAATATATTCACAGATAAACAGAAATCAATAGATTTTGTCAACAAGAGTTGTGTCCTTCAAGAAATACTAAAGGGAGTTCTGCAAGTTGTAAGGAAAAGACAGAAGAAAGGAGGTTGGATGAGACTACAGAAAGGAATATTTTTAGTAAAGGTCACTAAAATTTAAAAAGAGAAAAAAAAATATGATGTATGTAAGCCTAAAGAAAAAATGTTTAATTTATGTACTGCGTTTACAGTATTAACATTGAATGTTAATGGGTTAAACTCCCCAAATAAGAGACACAGACTTGCAGAATGGATGAAATAAAAGCATGACCCATCTATATTCCATGTACAAGGGACTTGCCTTACAAACAAGGACAAAAATACATTGCAAGTGAAACACTGGAAAATGATTTTCCAAACAAACAGTAATAAAAAGAGTTGGATAATGTATATTAATATCAGACAAAAGAGACTTTAAATGCAAAAATCTTATAAGAGGCAAAGAAGGACACTGTATATGAACAAATAAGGCAATCTATCAAGAAGAAAGAAGAATCATCACCATTTATGCATCTAACAAGGGTGCCTCAAAATACATGTTGCAAACACTGCCAAAACTGAGGGGAGAAATAAACACCTCTACAATCATAGTGGTGGCCTTTAATTTACCATTCTCAGCAATAAACTGAACATTTCAAAAGAGGATCAATAAAGAAACAGTGATCTTGAACAATATGTTAAGGGAACTAGATCTAAAGGATACAAAAAACGGTAAGCTATACATTCTTCTTAAGCACTTATGGAATATTCTCCAGGATAAACCACAGGTAATGTCATAGAAAAAAGTCACAATGAATTTAGAAAGATTGAAAGTATGCAAAGCATTTTCTCTGAACAAAGGAACAAACCTGGAAATAAGTAATGTGTTGAGAACTGTAATATTAACAAATATATGAAGACAATCTATTCAAATAATCAGTGGGTCAAAGAAGAAATTGCAGGACAAATCAATAAATACTTGATGTGAATGAAAATTAGAGCACAACATATCAAAACTTATGGGATTCAGTGAAGACAGTGCTGAGAAGGAAATTTATAGCTTTAAATGCCTGCAATATAAAAGAAAAAAAGAATTAAAATCAAAGTCTTAAATGCATTTCTAGAGCAATGATAAAAGGAGGAGGAAACTAATCACAAAGCAAGCAGAAGGAAAGAAATAAAAAGAATACAAAAAAATTTAATGAATTGATCATTTAAAAAATAGAAAAATTTTTAAAAAGCTGGCTTTTAGAGATTTATAAAATTGACCAATCTTCAGGGGAAAAAAACAAAGAAAAAAGAGAGAAGATGAAAATAAATAAAATCAGAAATGAGAGAGGGGGCATCACCAATGACCCCACAAAATAGAATGTGGTTAGAGAATGAAAGCTGAGGTTTAATCTGTGCAGAATTGGTTTAAAAAAAAAGTTGTTTATCAATGAATAGATTTGGTGAAAGCACATCATAGGTTTTGTGAGTAGTAGCACCAACATATGGGTATGAGAATGATTGAAAAGAAAATTCTAAGAATGTGTACATCACTAGAAGGAAAGCTGAAAAATGAAACATGGGACTGTAAAGCATAGCAAACATTCTTTTACAAAATGAGTATGGTAAATGTGCATATGTGTGAGAGTTTGAAATTCTTTTATGAATCCCGAAAAGAAAAAGATTATATTTTTAAACTAATCCATCCCTTTGTGAGTGCTATTCTTTGGATTGGACTACTAGAGTGAGACATGAGCAGGCTTGGGTTCTTGCCCTCTTGCTGGGTCAGATATAAATGGAGACACGGAGAGAAACACACACAGAAAAAGGGAGTTATGCCATTTTTTATTCTGCCAAGTGAAAGAGGAATCCAAGTTCACCTACATTTGCAGAAAGGCATGGAATCCCAAAGAGATTGAGAGAGAAGGCCTAGAAAGAGACCAGCCCTATGCCCAGTTGCACAGAGCTGAGATCCAGGAGACAGAAGATTTTGAAGGGGAAGGCAGAGATTGTGGACGGAAAGGCAGAGATTGTTAACCATCTTGCTTGACCATGTGGTAGCATGCAAGAATCTCCAGCAGCTGACTTTGGTGAGAAATCATCTCTGATGGTGCCTTGATTTGACATTTGATGACCTTGGAACTGTAAGCTTTTACCCCAAATAAATCCTCTTTTTAAAAGCTAACTCATTTCTGGTACTTTACATTGGCAGCCTGTGGCAAACTAAAACACCCATCTATGGCCACCCAGGTTGTCTATCCAAGCCCAGGGCCACAAATTCTGTGGGATACTGTGGCCCCTACCATTCAAACACAACTTTTCATTGTGGTCCTTCTTCCCAGGAAAGAAGTCATATCCTGAATATAGCCTATACCATCCCCCACACATACTGAAAATTTTGGAATTTCAGGAATAAAAAGAGGTATTCTAGAACCTCACAGTTTTGACTCCCTTTCTACCATTCCCTTTGGGTCCCACTATAGGGAAGCACCCAAGGCTAACATCACCTCCAGATTGGAATAGGGGGCCTCTGTAGTATTACTTCTGTAACCTAGACCATAAACCACCTCTATGGATTGTGCTACAGTGGGAAAAAAGAAATAGAATAATTTGGTATACTAAGATTGGTATTCCTCAAGAGTAGCCTAATCAAGGAAGTACATGGTCCTCCATCCACTCAAAGCTCAGTATTTCCCAAAATACACTACATACATAAATATATAAACATGTTTTACTTCTGCTAGAGTACATTGTTTAAAGTCCAAGTAACTTTAGACAGGATACCACCTGGTAAGTTTCCTCCCTGATACCTTTGCACAGTTGTTTGAGTCTTCTGTGCAAGCATTCTATTGCCCCATTTACTTGTGGCTGACAGGTGGAATGCAAGATCTATCTTATACCATGGGAGTGTGCCCAGTGCTGGGTCACTGGTGCTATAAAAGATGTATCTTTATCTGAATGGAGTGTGGTTGGTTATCAGAACACAAGTCACAGTTGTTTCTTCAAGTTTGCAATGATGGCCTGACATCCATTTGATGCACGGGAATTGCTGTTCTAATTCCAGTTGTTGTTCCAACTTTCTAAGACAGTGAGATTCCAACAGAACCCATGACTACTGAGTTGCCATCCTATGGGGTTGGACTGCTCCACTTGTGTGAGTCCTAAGCCCCATTTGATGTGGTCCAGCTCACCACATTGAGCTTCTTGGCAGAAGTCCCATGACTGTGCTGAATCTTGGCTTCTGCTTCCTTCAGGGTGATTGGTTCCTGTCTTGCATCTGAGTTGGGTTTCTGAATCCATTAAGGGGTAGATCCAGCAGGCAGTCATGGCAACTTATAGAGCATATCCTTGATCAGCACAGGAATTCCATATACGTTCTGTTTTAAATGACCCTTTGAGTTTCAACATAGGTGATGAATAGATAGCTTTCCCAGGTTTCTACCTCATGCCAAAGCTCCTGTCCCCTTACAGGGGTGCCTCTAATAATCTAATCATTATGTTTCCAGTCACTGAACCTTATGGATAGCCCATATGCAATGGCACATGCGTCTATAAATATGTAGCAGGAAGTTGTGGTTGGACTGAAATCCACAGCCATCAGTCCTGCACAAAGATGGACCATTTGGGAAGAATGTTCACATCCAATCTTCATTAATTTTGGCCTTTCTTAGGATAGGGTGCTTCAATAGCCCATCAGACTCAATCAGCTTTGAGTTTTGTAGATGCATCAGTGATAGAAGCCATACCATCAGCTGGGCCATCTTTAAATTTAAGTCCAGTTTAGCTAAGAGAGTGGCAGGGGCAGTCCCTGCAGGCCATTCAGTCCCCTCCAGCAAAGCAGCTATTGGATCATGTAGTCATCTAACTCCCTGAGGCCTGGGAAAACTTAGTCTTGGATATACCATTTCCATTTCATGATGGGGCTTTGCTGAGCTTATCCAAATTTGTTTGTAGGATTGGCTAGTACCTAAATGAAGATGGCAGATCTGGACTTAAAGTCACACATCAATGGAAAAGCATGCATAACAGTCACCTGTGTGGATTGCCACTGACTGCAGGGGTCAAGGGCTGCACCTCATCACTTAATCCATTGTAATCAATTATCAGTTTCCAAGCACCTGAGACCTTTTAATTTGGGCAGCTTGGGCTGTTAAGCCATGACTGGGTGGTATTTAACACTTTTGCCTGGAACAAGTCCTAAAACAATAAATTGATGTCCTTTTACACACCTGGGCATTGGTATTGCTTTTTGTGCATAACCTTGCTAGGCTCTGGCAACACTAGTGGGGGTGGGGGAGTTGACACACCCCAAGGATATGTCTTGAATTTCTCTTAAGGAGCAGGTTTAGTACTTCATGTGATGGCGGTTTTACCAGCCAATGGCAGCCAAATATCAATACCTATTATGCACAATGGTCACTCGTGCCCAGAATGTCCCTATAGGCCCTGCCCAGAAGTATGTACACACTTCCTTGCCATGGATCACCATGTCCACCCCAAAGCCCCCCAGTGTCCCAAGATTTTCCTTCCCTTTGCAGGCACACACGATTACTATCACTTGGGCACCTGTATCTAAGAGACCCAGGAAGTTTGGATATCATTCTTCCTCTTCCACTCAAACAGAAACATGGGGCCATTAATAACCCTGGCAGGGAAAAGGAGACATTGGTCCCACCTCTAAACATTCTTCTTAAAAGCAGTATGTTTGGGGTTCAGGCGAAGAAATCACCCTCCTTATCTGAAGCATCAGGGTCATAATTGGAATTCTCTTCCTCAGTCCTTTTTCGGGCACAGGAAAGTTTTTTCCAATATTGCTTCAAGTTTCTCTGACAGCATTCAAGGACGACAAGGGCAACAATACAGGATTCTACATATTTCCACTCTTTGGAGCCATCTTACTTCTGTTTTATTATGGTTCATACCAGAGTCATCACCTCTATCTTACAGGGACCCCCTTTCCCCAATAGCATTAGCTGAGCTCTTTCTTGGGAATACCATCAGTTTCTCTTTTACCCATCCTTTGATTAAGCATCCAGGGCTACATTGCCAGAGGAAGGGCTCTGTCCCCTCCTTTGCCTTTCCCCATTCTCTGTTTGCCTTCCCCAATGGCCCTTCAACAGGGAAGGTTCTCCTTGCCTAATTCATGTTCCCCAGGGCCTGACTGAGTGCAGAATGCTAACACTTCCCTGTTCTTTCCACCCCAGAACAGACATTATGTGGGAACTTCTCCACTGCCTCCCCTGCAATCATCCCATGAGACAATGTAAGGAAGGGGGTCTTCCACTATGGAGTTTCCTGCTTCGTGAAGGTCTCCAATGTCATCCATGACAGGACCATCTCATCCATGCCCTGTGACAGGGCAGGCCATAGAGTTAAGTGTCTATCACCTTCACTCTTAGGGTATTTAGGGGTTAATGAATGATATCATGGGTTTTGCTTCTTTGTAAAGTCTCCTGCAGCTGGGAAATCCTCTCTCATACTCCCAGCAACACGGACTAAAAGTGACATGTGCTTGTCTATATCTCTATAGTGTCAATTGTCCTGTTTGATGCAGGTAAAAATGCTTTTTAGCAGAAGGTCAGTTATTAAATTTCACAGGCTGTGCCTCTTCGCAGTAGACATCTGAGTCAGCAATGCCTCCACTTTGAACAGAGTCACCATACAAACTCTGCTACCATACCCTGGCTTCTTCAAATATCTATCTTTTAGCTTCTGTACTTCACATTAAGAAAAAGACCTCATTTCAACATTTGGTATTCAACAACACCTAACCTAATTTTGTGTTGAGTAAAAAACATGTCTAACCTGAGGCTCACATGGAGAGTCACACAGAGAAGAGACACAGGAAGTCAACTTCACTAGTGAATTCTGGGTCCCCATAGTCAGTGGGTCCCAGTCTGTGGCTAGTCCAGGAAGATCTTCTAGGCACAGTGACAATCTCATATTCCTTTGCTGCCATAGTGGATAAAGGAACAGATACAATAATAGGGTGTAAGCTGAATGTCAAAAACCATGTCCTGGATTCAGACTGCCCTCATTGATTGTTTACATATGCTCAGGACAATGCAGGGAGGAATATACCTGCAGCCCTATATGTACTAGGGGAATGTTTTATCTCTCCAAAGCTGACAAACCTGGTCCTGATAACAGTATGTAGTTATGTGTCCTGGGAGAAAAAAGCAGGCCATGCAGGACTGCCCCTATCATAAACTGATAATGTCCTTTATATCCATCCCAGAGGCTAGTCATTCACTGATGTTTTTTCCAGAATATGAGATTAGTAGGTTTCAAACTGTATGGAATATCATCTTTAGGTGGCAGAAATTCAGTAAAATCTTTTCACACCTCTTGAATATATCTCTGAAGATATTCATTTAATACCACATAGAAATGAAAAATCTTGCATGAGGGTCATCTCCATTGAAATGTGATGTTGCCTGACAGTGTAGATCTCAGGGCCATGAGGACCAACAGGATGATTTTTGACCAAGACACCCGAGTAGGTTATATAAATTAGCTAAGTTTAATTTTAATAGCTCACTGATATTTTCTATATTACAAAATATTGTGAAATTGAGGATGGGATGGACAATGAAAGTGTTGCTGGATGGGAAACACTTGACACTTTTTAAATAACTTATCCAGTGATGTGGCTTCCAAGGTCACTTGAGAGTTCAAAGTGTACTTCCAAATTGAAAATCATTTTATAATATATATTTTTCCTTTAGTTGTAGCATCCATTTTGGGTTGAGGTATTGTATCATCCCATTCAGAAAGCATGGAAAGGATGACCTATATGTAATCATAATCCATTGAAAGTAGAAGTTGATAAAGTCCACCTTCTCATTTTCAAATAATCCAGTGAGGGGAGAGGTAATGTTTTAGATGTTAAATACCTTAATGATTTTGTCTGTATTATGAGCCTGATATGTATGAAATTTTTAGTTGTTTTTTTTTTTAATTTTTAAAGAACCCATAGATTACATAAATGTTGCATCAAAAACATATGTTTTATGTTTCTGAACTACATTATCAAAAATTCTCAATGAGTATTTTGCCATGACCACTTTCATGATTTGGAAATTGCCTTTGTGTGCCACATGGCTGCCAATGCAAGTGCAAGAAATGACTTGTCGTTTATATTGGAAAATTTATTAGGGATAAAAGTTTACAGTTCCAAACTGTAAATTGTCTCAATCAAGGCATAAGCAGACATGACTTCTCAGAGAACCTGCGTCTCATGTGACGAAGATGGTAGCCAATCATTGCAAGGGCCCTGCCTTCCTTTCCAGAAGTTACCATCTCCCAGCACATAGCTGTGAACAACCAGGCATAGGGCTAGCCTTTTACCAGCCCTCCTCTCTCAGTCTAGGGTGCTCTGATTTCTTCTTGAGTACAGCTGTGAGCTTTCAGGCATATGACTCATATCCTCAGTTTCAGCTACTTAACACTGTTTCATTGATTTTTAGGTAAGTTTGGTCCAGGGGATATAAATGAGAAACTACAACTTCAAAGTCTTGAGGGAGGCACAATTTCTTCAGGAAGGAGCAACAAGTATTACTGTGGAGGATTTAGGATAATTGAAGAGAGAGCAATATTGTTTCTTAAGAGGTCATCTTACTAGTTGAAATATGCTGGGTTTCACTTAAAGTGGTGAATACAGCATGGATCTTTTAAGCACCAATGTGTACTTGGATCAAATTGCCTGATACCTCAACTAATTTGGCAGCAGTACTTCTGCCTTTAGATAGCTGGGAATGTGCTAGACACTACAGCCAAGTGAGACATTTTCTAATAGACTTTTTTTTTATTTTTTATGTTTAAAGAAACTTAGATTACATAAATGTTACACAAAAAATTATAGGGGATTCCCATATACCCCACCACCTAGCCCTCCCACATTTTCCCACATCAACAACATCCTTCATTGTTGTTGTACATTTGCCACAATTGATGAACACACCTTGGAATATTGCCACTAAGCAATGATTATACTGTATATTGTACTTTACACTCTCTTGCACATTTTTATAAATTATTACAACATATACAATGGTCTTTATCTGTCATTGCAATGTCATTCAGGATAAATCCCAAGCCCAGAAAATTGCCCTCACATAAAACCTGTTTTTCCCTCTCCCTCCCCTTAGAACCTCAAATGGCCACTTCCTCCACATCTATGATAAAAGTTCTTCCATTGCTAGGATCACAAATCTACAGTAGAACAAATGTAAGTTTACTCTAGTCCATTGTCCATTCATAAATCCTGAGGATTCTGTGATGATGATGTCCTTTCCACCTCTAATTGAGAGGAGGCTTAGATCCCATAGGGCAGATCGATGGGACTTTCTTGCTTGCTGTTGTGTACTCTTTGTTCCTTGAGATGGTTGTTGCCAGTCATCATCTCCTTATTACTTGTCCTGAATGGGTCCAATGAACTGGAGAGTGGGTGTTGCAAATCTGTTGAGATTCAGAGGCCAGCTGGTACATGGACAGCCCAAAGATTTAAGTCTCTTGCATATACAACTATAATCTCTAGTGCTAACTATAGGTTCAAATAAAGGGGCAGCAGAGCCTTGTGTAGGGAAAACAAAACTGAGTTCAATTCTGTCACACTGGGGAGTCTAAATTCCAAAGGAGGGCCCATTTGCAGGATGACAGACTCCTGAGCTGTCTGCCTTGCCTATAGTGCCTGGATGTCTCCAGAGTCCTCAGGAGCCTTGTTATTTGAGATAATATTTACTTTGGCAGTCAATGAGTTCCTACTAAAACATAGACTAGCGTGGCCTCTGAAATGATCTCCTGACTCACTTTGAAATCTCTTAACCATATAAATGCATTTGTCTTTACCCTTTCCCCCTTTTGGTCAAGGTCTTTTTCCAGTTGCATTGTTAGTTGGTTCTTGATAGTAATCCCTTGGTGCCAGGGAGGCTCATTCCCAGAAGTCATGTCCCACCCTAGGGGGAAGGTAATGCATTTAGATGCTGAGTTTTGGCTTAAAGAGAGGCCACTCTGAGCAAAAAGAAGGCTCTCAGGAGGTAACATTTTGGCACCCTATAATACTATGCTAAGTTTCAATTTTAAAAACAAAAATTTTTAATTGCCCTGTGAACACATGAACACATTCACATGCTCTATACCAATGATCTTCCCCTGCCACAGTTGTAACTCTTCTGTGATCCAAAAGTTCTTCAGAATTGAAGCCAACAAAATAACCAAAGACAATTATTAGGAAAATGATATAATAGTGATGGTTTTAAAAAATAATAAATAAAATACAAAACTTTTTAAAGTTTGAAATAATATAAAAATAAAAAAACATAAAATTAAAATAATTTTAACATTATATCTTTCATCACTGTAAGAACTGTTGTCTTCTATGTACACTGATATTTGCTTCCATTTATTCACCCAATGTCTTATTTTTCTCATTTTGTCTTCAAAGAAGCTTTTGATTACAGAATTGTCACATACAGAATATAGGAGATTCCTATGTACCCAAAATGCCCTCTCCCTTTTGTCCTTCTCTTATTAATAACATTTTACATGTGGATGATGCATTTGTTACAATTGATGAACCAATATTGAAATATTCTTATTAACCATGGTCAATGATTTACATTGTGGTTTACATTTTGGACCATAGACTTTTATAAATTTTGATGAAATTTGATGTGGTCTGTATTCATTCTTTCAGGATCATGGAGAACAATTCCATTACACCAAAAATGTCCTGTGTTCCATCTATTCTATTCCTCCCTCACTCTCCCCTCAGGACAAAGTGAAGTCTTAATATACTTTTGAAGGACATTTTTTTTTATTATTATTATTGCGAGCATTTTCAGGGAAGTGCCAGAGTGAACCAATGGACTAGACAAGGAAATTTGGTCATTTTTGTTGCCAATAGCCTTATGCTGCTGTATAATATCAGGCATATGAGTACCAGGACATATATTGGAGAGTGAAGATAATGACAATTTTCTAAGAACTCAATATTGTTTCTAAAACATTTATAATAAATAAATTTTACTTATGCATATTTAACCGAGAAGGGTAGAAAATACCTTTTAATTTTTTAAATTTATTCCTTAACAGAGATATTTATTTAAAAATTTTAAAGAAGCTTTAAATTACATAAATGCTACATCAAAAATATAGTGGGACTCCTTCACCTCCCACACATTTGCACATTAACAACATTAGTGTGGTACCTTTGTCACAATTGATGAACATATATAGAAGCATTACTACAAAACATGGTCTATAGTTTATTTTATGGTTTACAGTTTGTACCACACAATTTTTTATATTTTGACAAAATGTATAGTGGCTTGTATTTGTCATTGCAATACCATGCAGAACAGTTTCAATGTCCCAAAAATGGCCCATATTACACCTATTCTTCCCTCTCCCTTCTCTGAGAACCACTGGTAGATGATGTTCTTTATATCAATTTTACAAGTTCTTCCATTATGAGAATAATAAGTCTACTGTAGTCTATAATGCCTTCACATATTATGGTTTATTTGTTACTCAGTCTTGAGGATTTGGGGATGGTAATGCTCACTTAGCTTCTGACTGAGAGAGGACTTACTCCCCATGAGGCAGATGGATGGAACTGTCTAGTTTGCAGTTATAGATCCACTCTGTTTTTGGGATGGGTATTTTTCACCATCATCCTCTTGTTATTGTCCTGGGTGAATCCAATGAACTGGAAGGTAGGTGTTGGCTGCAACTGTCCTGAGTTTCAGGGCTGTAGTGACATATGAACAGCCAGAAGATTTAAGTCTCTGGGACATATATTTAGCAGGTATAGTTTGAATTATATGCTAAAATAAAAAGGAAGAACCAGGTTTAGCAAAATTAAAAATGCATCCAGTGCTGATATATTGGGGAAATTGGTTAACATATATCCCAAGGTAAAGCTCACTGAAAAGGTGCCAATTTCCTGGGGATATCTGCCATTCCTATAGTGTCTATCTCTCTCTAGAGCCCTTGGGAGCACCTCTGCTTGATGCACTGTTTAATTTGGCAGTCAGTGAGATCCTCCTGAGATGTACATAAGCATAACCTCTGGAATGACCTCCTGACTGACTTTGTTTTTGTTTTTATGTGTGTGTGTTTTTTTAATTGTGGTTAAAACTTTTTTCACAATACAAACCAATATTTGTAAAATGATATATAAATATATATGTATATATGTGCACTTGCTTACATAAATGTTATTATATATATATATATATTTTTTTTTATAAAGATGCTAAGATTACATAAATGTTACACAAAAATTACAGGGATTCTCATGTTCCACTCCTCCCACACCTCCCATAACATCCCACATACACATTTTTCATTAGTGAGGCACATCATCTGCAATGGATATACACATCCTGAGGCTTTGCCACTAAGCATGGACCATAGTTCACATTGTAGACCACACTCTCTCCCACACAGTTCTGCATGGTATATGCTCATATAAAATGGCCTATATTTGTCATTGTATTGTCACTCAGGATAATTCCCAAGTCCTGAAAAAAACCCTTTGAAATCTCTTCGCCTTAAAATAAAATTTTAAAAAATTATTTACTATTTCCCCATTTTGGTAAAGGTCTTTTCGCAAATGTATACTAGTTGGCACGTGGTAACAAACCCTTGGTTCCAGGGAGCCTCATACCTGGGAGTTATGTCCCACATTGGGTGGGAGGAAGGTTGTGAGTTTATATGCTCAGTTTGGCTTAGCGAGAAGCCACATTTGAGCAACAATAAGGTTCAGGAGGTAACTTTTAGGCAATATATATTACTAGGCTAAACTTCAATTTCACAAGAACAAGGTTCATAAGTATTAGCATCAATAACAAGAGCCTGGCATATTGGTCTTTCCTCCTTCACTAGGCATTGTCCAACTACTCTAGAGATTCTTGCCACTATGCTAGAGAATATAGCACAACTCCATAGTATGGGAATTCAATGTTCCATCAGTTTTGTGTGGTTCTCCACCCACCAAGACCCTGTGACCTCATAAACACGTTCATATTCCATGGAAGCGTGCTCCAGAGGCACCCTTCTCAACACACGTCCCCACAACTAATACTCCACACCAGTAGTCTTCCCCTGTGATATTTACAAACTTTCTGCAATCCAAAACCTCCCCCAAAACAACACCAAATAAAAAAAATAATAATGATAATAATAATAAATAATAATAAAATAAAGTAAAATAAAAATAAATAAATAAATATTTTGTCTTTCATTACTGAAAGATCCCTTATCTATTATGGATATTCACAATTTCTTTTGAATTTTTCCCCAGTGTCTTTTTTTTTTCACTTTTTATTTTCCAAAAAGCTTTAGGTTACAGAAAATACCACATAGAAAATATAGAGGATTCCCATATATCCCCCTCTCCCCCTCTACTTCTTACCTGAGTATGGTACATTTGTTGCAATTGGTGAGCAAATATCAAAGCATTTTCACTGACCATGGTCAATGTTTTCCATTTTGGTTTCCATGTTGCACCATATACTTTCATAGGTTCTGACAAAATGTATAATGGCTTGCGTCTGTCAATGCAAGATCCTGAAGAACAACTCCAATACCCCAAAAATGCCCTATATTCCACCCAATCTTCTTTCTGCCTTCTCATTGAACCTCTTATGGCAATTACTAAGTTTCAATTTTTCAAGAGTAAGGTCCATAGATGCATGCATTAATAGTGAGGGCTTTACATACTGGTTTGTTTGTTTCTTTTTTTTTTTTT
>JAQZBX010048904.1:0-20067 GCA_029593785.1 Cabassous unicinctus | reverse complement strand
CTCTTTTTACTCTTTTGGCTATCCTTTCTGCTTTTCTTTCTTCTATACTCTCCTCCAAGCCTCTCTCTCCTGTCTTTTTCTTTCAGGTTCTAAGGTTTCCTTTAATATTTCCTGCAAAGGTGGATTCTTTCTTGCAAACTCTCTTAGTTTCTGTTTGTTTGTGAATACTTTATACTCACCTTCATATTTGAAGGACAGTTTTGCCGGATAAAGAATTCTTGGCTGGCACTTTTTCTCTTTCAGTTTCCTAATTGTATCATACCACTGTCTTCTCGTCTCCATGGTTTCTGAAGAGAAATCTGCACTAAGTCTTACTGGACGTCCTTTGTACATGATCGTTTGCTTCTCTCTTGCTGCTCTGAGAATTGTCTCTTAATCTTTTACATTTGACATTCTGAATAGTATGTGTCTTGGCGTAGGTCTATTTGGATTTATTCTGATTGGGGTACAGTGTGCTTCTTGGACATGTAAGTTCATTTCTTTCGTGAGAGTTGGGAAATTTTCAGCTATTATTTCCTCAAATACTCTTTCTGCTCCTTTTCCTTTCTCTTCCCCTTCTGGAACTCCCATGACACGTATGTTGTGGCGTTTTGTGTTGTCATTCAACTCTCTGAGCCCCTGCTCAGTTTTTTCCATTCTTTTCTCTCTCTGTTCTTTTCTTTCTTCAATTTTAGCTGCTCTGTCTTCGGTATCACTTATTCTTTCTTCTGTCATTTCGAGTCTGCTGTTGTATGCCTCAAATGTGTTTTTGACTTCTCCTATTGTGTCTTTCATTCCCATGAACTCCGTTACTTTTCTGTTCAGGATTTCAAATTCTTCTTTGCGTTTGCTCAATGTCTTCTTGATGTCATTTATCTCTTTAACTATGTTGTCTTTCATCTCATTAATTTGATTTTGGAAATTTGTGCTCATCTCACTGATTAGTTCTCTTAAATTCTGCATCTCTTCTGGGACTTTGATGTATTTGTTTTCTTGGGCCATGTCTTCTATTTTCTTAGTATGGCTCATAATTTTTTGCTGGTGTTTAGGCATCTGGTTAGGTTGTATTTTACTTAGATGCTCTATCTCTTTCTCTTTTATAAGGTTTTAGTGGCAGGAGGCTGTGAGTTACCACAGCTCTTTGATTTTTGGCTCAACCTTGATTGTTAGGATTGTCCTGCTGGTTGCTCAAAACTGGACACTGGACCCAGTAATTGGTTCTAGAGTAGTTTCCTAGGGCCTTGGGCAGGGAGGCTTTAGAGGCCAGGAAAAGCCTCTCCTATTTAGTTTTAATTTTCTTATGTGCACTTCCTTGGTCTGCCAGGAGATGGCGCTTGTTGGCAGCTCTCAATTCAATGCCTGGTTGGAGTGTATTTGTTGTGACACAGACCAGATCAATGTGATAAAGCTTCCTGTCTGGGGGCTAAGAGCCTTGTAATTCAAACTTTCTGAGACAGTTCTCCAGTCATCCCTGGTAGCCCCTCTCTTTTCCCAGTTAGGAAATATTGCCACTCCCCTCTGAATCCTCAACAATCAGTCCCTGTTAGTAGAGGGGGAGATTCGGAGGTTTGTATATCTTTAGTCCCTTGCAGGCTCCAAGATAAACAATGGCACAGCCCCACCCAGCCTGGACTGGCTCTTGGGACAGGGCAGACCAAACCTCGGAGTCAAAAGCAAGGTCAGCCCCAGGCTCTCTCTCCCCTCTCCTGTGGAGTCCTCAACAATTAGTCCAGGCTAGAAGAGAGGGAGATTGCGAGGGTCCAATTTCTCCAGACCTTCCTAGGCTCCCAGGGCAGACTACCATGTGGAAGGGTCCGTTGGGTTCCGCAGCCCAAATTTGCGGGTCAGAACCTGAGTCAGCCTAAGGCTGTGTCCCTCTCCCCTTTCCGGGAGTGGTAGATCCCTGGAACCCCGTTTGTCTGTAGTCGCAGGCCCAGAGGCCCGAGAATTCTAAAGAGTGTGGGGGAGGGTGCCGGCAGCAGCAGCCGCTTCTGGTTCCAAATCACGGTTCTGTCATCACGATTTCCCTCTTTTGTCCCTCTCTCCTCTGGATGGTGTGCAGCCTTCACCTGCTGTCCTAAACCCTAGAAGATCTTTTTCAGGGCTGTTTCAGCCTGTCCTCTAGCTAGTTTTCTGGAGAAGAGATTCCCGTGTCTTACTAGTCCGCCATCTTCCCGGAAGTCCCTGGGCATCTGGATATTTTGTTTTTAACTCCGAAGGTGAGTTTCTCCCTCTTGTCTAGGGTTTTATTGTTGATTGGCTTTATGTTAAGGCTCTTCTTTGTGTTTAACTTATTCTGGACCTTTAGAGTAGCTTGCGTTTATCTGTTCAGATTTTCTCGGCTCTTTTTCAACTGATTCTTGCCCTGGGTATGCAGTACAATTTTTTAAGACTGTAATTTTTGTGAACTTGTCCAACCTCCAGGAGAAAGCTTCCTTTCCTGTGTTCCTTTTCTGGGAATTTTGATCTGTTCTGTTTATTTCTGTGAAGAATTTTCTCCCCAGCTCCTATGGTGTATCTAAATTCTCTCCCTCTCTCAGTGTCCCCTTTTCCTTAAACTTTTCAGTTTTTGGAACCCATCCTGTCTTATTAGACGTTCAGCCCCCACCCCCACCCCATTTTTCTCCTTCCATAAGGTTTTTCTTCCTCTGGTTTCTTCTCCATTAGGGTATCCTGCCCCAGGGAGCCAGTAGGGTCAATCCAGAAAGGTCCACATTCCATTTAGGTGGACCAGCCAACAGAGACTGGATTGAGTGTGCACACCTGTTGCCAGTAGTTCTGTGGCAATCTCTAACACCCCCCCACCCCCGCCACACACAGACACACACACACACAAACACACACACACATATATATATACTGGGGCACTTTTGCATGCAGCATTCCTCAGCTGCTTTTGTTCTGCCCTGGGTCTCTGTGGACTTGGGTCCCTGTGCCTGAATATACCTGGGATTCTAACTTGCTTCCGGGAGTGGCTCTTTGGTCTCCATCTGCGGCAGGAGAGACCTGGGCCATGCTGCCTCTGTGTGACTCTTAAGTTGTATGGGATGGAGTCAGGGTCTGGGATGAAAATCTCCCACCTGATTTTGGAGATTATTTTTCTTTTTCTTTGACTCAGTATTTGTGGAGTTCTTCTCCAGTCTCTATTGTCCTCCAGAGTTCCAAGCAAGTGGGATTTGTCTTATTATTAATTGATGCTGAGGGGAGATTTTTCCAGGGAATATCTTATGTCACCATGTTGATGGCATCATCCCGCATGTGCATTTAATAGAGGAATTTTATGGTATTGGGTATTTGTAAAGTACTTGAGATGTAGCCCTTGCAAGTATCAAGAGTCTAGGATAGGGAAGTGGATGTGGCTCAAGCGATTGAGCTCCCACCTACCACATGAGAGGTCTTGGGTTTGGTTCCCAATGCCTCCTAAAGAAGGTGAGCAAGACAGCGAGCTGACATGGATGGGCAGGCACGGCGAGCTGACGCAACAGGATGACAGGACAAGAGACACAAGGAAGTAAACATAATGAGAAACACAACAAAGCAGGGAGTGGAGGTGGCTCAAGCAATTAGGCGCCTCCCTCCCACATCAGAGGTCCTGGCTTCAGTTCCCAGTACCTCCTAGAAAAACAAAGAAGGTGAACAGACACAGCAATGCAAACAAGGGGATGGGGAGAAATAAATCTTAAAAAAAAAAAGAGTCTAGGGTATATTATTTGTGCAGTGGGAAGGGAGAGGACAAAAAGCCTGGAAGAAGAATGACTGTTAAGATTTGTGCTTTAAGGGAAGCAGATGTGGCTTAAGAAGTTAGGCGCCTGCCTACCACATGGGAAGTCCCGGGTTCAGTTCCTGGTGCATCCTAAAGTAGACGAGCAAGACGATGGGCTGGCACAGCGAGCTGCTGCAATGAGATGATGCAACAAAGAGATGCAATGAAGAGACACAACAAGCAGGGAGTGGAGGTAGCTCAAGTGATTGGACACCTCCCTCCCATATGGGAGGTCCCGAGTTCGGTTCCTGGTGCCTCCTCTAAAAAGAGGTTGAGCACACAATGAACAGACACAGAGCAGACAGCACAAATGAGGGAGAAGGGAAATAAATCTTTAAAAAAAAAGATTTATGCTTTAGATAATGAGAATCATAGCTAACATTTATCAAGCACTTACTATGCACCATGTACACTTCTACATGTTATATATGTTAATCATTTAATCTACGCAATCCTATAAGATGTGTGCTACCATTGGATATTATTCCCATTTTACAGATGAGGAAATTGAGGCATAGAGAGGTTAAGTAATTTGTCTTAAGATTTCACTGCTAGTAAATGGTAGAGCTGGAAGTTAAAACAAATATATTTTATGCTATTGACTTTTCTAAGTAGCTTCATTGTTGGGACCACAACATATTAAGGCAAACTATGAGATGTGTAAAAGTAGGAATAAACAAGATTTGGTGGCATTAGGTCAAGGTGAGGTCTCATATGTTAGACATCATGGTGAGTGAAATAAGCCAAACACAAAAGGACAAATAGTGTATGATCTCACTGATATGAAACAATCAGAATAAGCAAACTCAGAGTCAGAATCTAGAATTGTGAATGCAATTAACAGCACTGAAATATGTGTCTGAATATGACTGGAAGGGGAAATGTTAGATTGTGTATATGGTAATAGAATTTTAAAAATATCCTTGGAACTCACTACACAAACAGTGAACCATAAATTAAACCTTGGACTTTAATTAATAGTAGAGTTATAAAAATGTGTTATCCTCTGTTGTAACAAATGTTTCACATCAATGCATGGTGTTGGTAGTGGGGTGGTACATGGGAATCCTGTAGTTTATGTATGATTGTTCTGTAATAAACCCACACTTTTTCTAAGAAAGGAAAGAAAGGAGGCAGGGGGACTTGAATTTTTACCCTTAGGGCACATGTTCTGGAAGCCCACATTTAGGCTTTGGGGTCTGTGGACCTCCTGCAGTCATGAAAAACTGTACATGTGTACAAGGGCACTCAGGTACATTTTTCTGTGGTACCAGAGTCTTAGCTTTCAGTGAGTTCTCAGAGGCATCATGGAGCAGAAAAGGGCTGCTAAAAGAGCCACTTTCAGATGTATAAAGAGTTGCAAAATAATAGTTCCTGTATACACTTCACTTAGCTTCCCCTGATAACCATAGTACAACTAGTAACACCAGGAAATTAATCTTGATTAAAATATTATTAACCAATATGCAGATGTTATGCAAATTGTGCCAGTTTTCTTACTAATGTCCAGGATTCCACACTGCATTTAGTTATCAGGTTTCCTTAGTCTCTAATCTTTGACTGTTTCTCAGTCTTTGTTTTCCTATCATGACCTTGACACTTATGAACAGTTGTTTTATAGAATGTCCCTCAACTTGGGTTTGCTTGATATTTCCTCATGATAAACTAAGTTTATGCAATTTTTTGCAAGATCACCACAGAAGTGATTATCATAAGAGTACCGTATAAGTGATGTCATGCCTTTCTGGGTGGGTCATATCAAGGGGTACACGATGTTGATGTGTCTTATTACTAGTGATGATAACTTTGATCATGTGGTTAGGATGTCTCCTAGGTTCTTCCAGTGTAATTACGGTTTTTTCCTTTGAAATTAATAAGTATCTTGTGGGAAGTTACTGTGAGACAGTTAAGTATACTTAGCACACTAGCCATCCATGGTTCTTCCTGCAAGTTAATTTTATAGTACTTGTCTAATGATGACTTTCTATTTCCCTCATTTCTTCTACATTTATTAATTGGAATTCTATAAGGAAGAGCTGTCTCTGCGCTCCCATTTATTTATTCTTGTAATTATGGTCCCATGAATATTTTATTCTACGGATTCTAAGACATTACTATCATTACTTAGTTGTTTGCTCACATTATTCCCCCATGCCTTTGAGAGTACCTTCAAGTTGACTCCTGTGTCCTTCTGAGATGCTCTCATCTTTTGTTGTTGTTGAGGTACCGTGGGCTGAGCATTGAACCCGGGACCTTGCATGTGGGAAGCCAGCACTCAAACACTGAGCCACATTGGCCCTCTTGAGTTGTTTTTTTTTTTTTTTTCCATTTATTTTGCTTGCTTGTTTTTTAGGAGGCGTTGGAAACCAAACCCGGGACCTCTTGTGTGGGAAGCAGGTGCTCAGCTGCTTGAGCCACACCTGCTCCCTCTCATTTTTGCGTACTTCCATGATTTCTGGAACCACAAGATGTTCTAGGCTCACTTTGTATTTTCTCTGTTCCATCCCTGGAAGTAACCATTTCTCCAAGGAGTCTTGGTTTCTTTTTATTGAAGAATGGTTTAAGAAACCATGATCTGTGTGCTAGGTGTGCTCCTTACTACTTAGTTGTCATTGTCACGGCTCTCTTCAGCTGACAGAGCTAGGAAATACATGCCTGTACTTGTCTGTATCTGTGTGTGTGTATCTATACTGTGAGTTCATACTGATACCTCCGAATCCAGTCTGATACTAAGGAGTTCATTCTAGCCTTCCTTCCTTTCCTGATTTGTAGCTTCTTTGATGGTGAGAGGCTTGACTTTCATGTTCCACAGTATACATACTTGTGTCATTTTTATTATCAGGAAGAAAAATTTATTTCAATTTTGGAGGTTTGGGGATACTAAACACTAGAAAAATTTGTTTTAACCTTTGGACCTGTATCTCACAGAGGACTATACAGAAAATCTGCTCCAGCTGCATGATGCTGAAATTGTGCGGTTAAAACACTACTATGAAGTTCACAAAGAACTCTTTGAAGGTGTTCAGAAGTGGGAAGAAAGCTGGAAGCTTTTCTTGGAGTTTGAGGTACTGGTCTAGTTTTTGTCTTTTTGTTTCCTCTGGAGTAAAATAAAGTGTCAAGACAGTGTGCCCTGTGCAGAGTCATCAAGTTCAGCTTCCTTTGCTTTTCATCATATTTTTGAAACCCTGACTTTATCACTGTCTGAATTACTGCTAGCCTATCTTTCTTTTTGTTAATACTATATACAGGACATACAACAGAAAGAAACAACACTAATGGCTTAAATAAGGTAGTGGTTTCTTGTATAAATGAAGTCCAGAGGTGGGCAGTCTGGGACAGGTGTGGCAGTCCCACATAGTCAGCAGGTCCCAGGTTCTCTTGGCTCATCGCTCTGCTGCCACTAAGGGAAGGACCTCATCCTAGGTCCAAGATGGCTGCTAGAGCACCTGCCATAACAGCAACGTTGCCAGCAGCATGATGGAGAAAAGAAAAAAGAAGGCCTTGTCCCCTCCCCTTTAAGACCTCTTCCCAGGACCTTTTCACAGCACCTTTGCTTCCCTGCCACAGCTGCCTGGGAATCTGATAGACTTGCTGCACCAGATAAATTCTGTGTTTTATCACTAAGGGGGGAGAGGAGAATGAATGTTGCGGCAGGCAACTAACGTTCTCTACCATTCGAAATTTTGCTATTTTTTAAAATAAAATTCCCTGGGTATCAGGGTACACTTTGATGTTCTGAATTCCTTTCTTCTTCTGATATAGACTTAGTGCAGACAGTGTACCCCAGGGCATTGGAGAGCTCAGGGCTGAGACTAGGGTGAGGTCAGCAAGTCACCCAGGGCACACAATTTAAGGAGACTCATTCTCAGGTCCATGCTGTCGCTGCTAGAGCTCGAAGTGACCTTTAGACAATCTTTAGTTCAACTCCTTCAAGCTTACAGGGGTGGGGAAAATAGGACTCAGAAGTGGAGAGAACTGTGTGAGATCTTTTATGGCTTTTTAAAAACAGGTGAACTAATCCTCAGTCAATCCTAATTTCCAGTTGAAAGCAACTAGGAAGAGTAGCAAACATCAGTGAAGAGCCAACTAATCAAACCTTGTTGACATCCAGTATTTAAGAAAAAATAAATGAATTACCATCTCCTCTGGTTATTGTTTTATAGGCAGTCAGTCAAGCAGTCTGGAAGGGAAAGAGAATTTCTTTTACAAGTTTGAACTACAAATTGCTAAGATTGTTTCCAAACTTTTCTGATTATCTGTCCCTAAGTTTGAGTGTATACAGCTAATTTATTTGTATTTATAAATTATATACTTGGGCTCCTTTTCTGATATATTGTATGCATGATAAAACTAAAAAGAATGAGAAACTTATTAGCATTTTACATTTTTTAAAGCCACTGCCCATTTTGTTAATTTAATCAACACCAGGTATCTGTAAATCCCTTAACTAGGCACACTTAAACTGCATTCTGCCTCTATTTGCCAGAAGTAAGTGGGCAAGCAGGGGTGCCACCAAGGCTTCTGAGTGTAGACCTTCCACACTTCCCTCTGCCTACTCGTACCCCACAAGTGACAGGTAACCTGACAGCTGAACCAAGGAAGGACGCCAGTACCATGGTGCATTAAATAGTAAAGCCTGTTTTATTTTCCAGATTAAAAAGGAAGCAATAGTTTCCTGGATGATCTCATACTGCTCTGGAGTGCCCACATTCCACTCCCCTGCCTTTGAATGCAATCATTTCTCACTACTGATAGTGAAAGGGAATGCAAAACTCTCCTAATGTCTCCTTAATAATATGTATCATATTATGAGAGCAAGGAATCTCGATGGAAATCATTTGTCCACTGTCCTGGGTTTTATTAAAATGTATTTTTTGCAGAGAAAAGCTTCAGATCCAAGCCGGTTTACAAACCGTGGGGGAAATCTTTTAAAAGAAGAAAAGCAACGAGCCAAGCTCCAAAAAACACTCCCTAAGGTAGTATTATTGCTAAGAGTTTTTGGTGTTTGGCCATAAGATATGTCACTTTTTGTGTACTCTTTGCTTTTGATTGTAGTGCCCTCAGGCTGTCTTCCCTTCCAAAGCTTTGGGCAGGAATAACCATATGCTGAGTCTTCCTAACATAGGCAACTTTTGGGACAGTGCTGTGGGCTTCCCACTATTCTCTATCTTAAATAATGTTAGCATTTATTGAGCTGAGTTCCAGATACTGTTTCAGAGTGCTTTACATTTATTAATGCATTTAATCCTCACAATATCCCCATGAGTTTGGTATTACTATTATTACCCTTTGTACAGATGAGGAAACTGAGGCACCAGATGTTAACTAACTTGCCAACTTTTCATAGCCAGCTAAATGGTAGATTGCAGACTGGAAGCCCGATAGTATGATTCCATAGTCCACGCGCTTAACACACTGCCTCTTTAATGTTACTGATCTTTGCCAGTGCCGACTCCAAGTTTAGGCACAAAATCTTCATGGTTAAACTGGCTTCTGGCTTCTCCCCCTTTTCTACCCTCGTGTGCTGTGAATGAAGGATGCCTAAGCTCTGATTTCCCTGTGCCCACTTGGATCCAGCTACCTGAAGTTAGGCTAATGATGTTCTGGGGAGAGAGGAGGCATTCTTGAGGAGAAATATTTCATTTGGGCTGCACACCAAGAGTTGAAGGGACTAACATGCCTTTGTTTCGGGTCTCAGCTGGAAGAAGAGTTGAAGGCACGGATTGACATGTGGGAACAGGAGCATTCACAGGCATTTGTGGTAAATGGGCAGAAATTCATGGAGTATGTGACAGAACAATGGGAGATGCATCGTTTGGAGAAAGAGAGAGCCAAGCAGGAAAGAGTAAGTGTGAATACAAATTGGAAAGAGAGGAAGAGTGCACTTGGAGCAGCCTTAGAGTCCCTGCCAGGTGTCAGGGTTGGTTGAAGAACAAGTGACCCACGGCAGCTCATTTTAGCTCTGGGTACAGGACTTGGCACTAGATTTCTGGCCCTGCTCCTGCTCCCGCTCCCATCCCAGAGCTGCCTTCTTACTGGGATTTTCACTGTTGCTTCCTTCACACAGCAACTAAAGAACAAGAAGCAGACAGAGACAGAGATGCTCTATGGTAGTGCTCCCCGTACACCCAGCAAGAGGCGAGGACTGACGCCCAGCACGCCAGGCAAGGTTCGCAAGGTAAACACGACACTTTGTGAACCACTGTTTACAAAGGAGTGTTGAGGCTGGGGAGCTTGGCCATCTCTAACCTTCTGTCCTGAGAAAGGATTTTTCTGGCCAAGTTGAGTCCATTTGAGTGTGAAATGAACACTGCATTAGTTAGTCCTGAGTAGCAGCTTGACAGCTACAATCAAGGAGAAGCCAACTTTGATGTGTACTACTTGTTGAGTCCTTGGATTAACTAAGTGTACTAATTGCCAAAATTCTGTGATGATAATCTCTTCAGAGGTTCATCATCCTGTAATTTAATACTCCCTAGTCTTCGGAGCAGGAAGTTGGGCGATTACTTTTTTCTTTTTGATAAATGAAGTGAAGCATTATTTTCCTTCTCTATCCCCAGCCCTTGTTTGTTTATTTATTTATTCCCTGCCCCCCTTCATTGTTTGTACTTACTGTCTGCTCTCTGTGTCCATTGTGCTGTCTCATCTTCTCTTTAGGAGGCACCGGGAAACAAACCTGGAACCTCCCATGTGGGAGAGAGGCACTCAATCGCTTGAGCCACCTCCACTCCTTGCTTTGTTGTGTCTTTCATTGTCTTTCCTCTTTGTGTCTCCTTGTTGCATCAGGTCACCACACCAGCCCGTTGTCTTGTTTGTCTTCTCCAGGAGGCACCGGGAACCGAACCCGGGACCTCCCCATGTGGTAGGCAGGGGCTCATAATAATTTGTAAGGCCACAACTCTGGGAGAAGCACTGAGACTGTCTGATGGTTTTTCTGCCTTTTAAAAGCCTTTCAAAATAATGAATTTTTACAAAATAGAGATAACGTTTAATTTTGTTTTCTGCCCTTTTTCCCTACTTGAAATTGGTTGCGATTTTTCTCATGCATCGAGTTTTTTTAAGTACATAATTTTTAATAAAATGTATATTCTCTTGACATATGTCATTTATTAACCTATTTCCCTATTGTTTGAGATAAAGAAATTAACTTTTTAAATTTGGAAATAATGTGATGAACTTTTAAAAACATACATTAGAACACTAAGATTCAATGCTAGAAGGGTTTAATTCAAAATTTGAGTACCTCTGTGCTAGATGCTAAGAATACAAAGGTAAGTGAGACAGCCCTTGCTCTCAAGAGTGCTAATATTCAAATATTCCTGAAGTTACTGAACTGTTTCTTGGCTCTCCTTATCACTCAGGCTGTGATCATGATTCGTGTTCAGATGGCTCCATGATTGATTTGTTCTTTTGCTTTACTTCAATTAGAAAAGTATCCCATCTAGAAAATAAAGTTAATATTTCTGCCTTCTTGACAAGGTGGTTGTGACTACCGAGTTACAATGTCTGTGGATGTGTTTAAATATTAGTACAACGTTGTCTGCTGAGAGTGTTCATCTATCCTAGTGGTATAAGGAGAAAAGCAACCAGACATGATTCAAGAGCATGCACAGCATTTCTCAGTTGGCCACGTCAGAGCAGGTCACTGTTTGCTTTTGTCTCACGGGAGGGCTTCCCAGAGGTGCGCATGCTTTGAGGAGCTGATGTGGCTTGGGCTACAACTGTTTTTAGAACCTGACAGGAGCATTGAGGGCAACTGCATGGTCAGTTTGTAATTTTATTTCCACTGGTGTTCTCTCTTTCAATTTTGGCAAATAATGGGGGAAAAAACCACGAAAAGTAAATCATCTTTTATTTCCATATGAAACAATTACATCAAATCCTAATTGAAAGATCTGTTCCCAAGTCATCCCACCATCTGCCCTACCTCAAAGCGACCGTGTTAACATGGTGCATGTCATTGCTAAATGTTAGCAACACATGTGCAGCCATTTTTCTCCCAATTTCCATATGCTGTATTTTAACATATCTGACATAAACATATATACTTATAAAACATACATATATTCATAAACTAGAACTGTCCTATCCATTTTGGTCTACAGCCTGCTTTTTGAACAAAATTATGTATCATGGGCATTTTTTCCAGGTTAGTACATATATATTCTATATTGACAATCTTTTTTCTGTCTTCTTTTTTCTGAAGTATTTTGTGTTTTTTGTGGGTTTTTTTAATTTATTTATTTATTTCTCTCTACCCCTTTGTTGTTTGCACTTGCTGTGTCCTGTTTGTTGTGTGCACGTCTTCTTTTTAGGAGGCACAGGGAACTGAACTTGGGACCTCCCATGTGGGAGGGAGGCACTCAATCTATCAAGCCACCTCCGCTCCCTGCTTTTTTGTGTCTCTCATTATGTCTTCCTCCTTGTGTCTCTTGTTGCATCAGATCGCTATCTTGCTCGTCTTCTTTAGGGGGCACCGGCAACCAACCCGGGACCTCCAATGTGGTAGGTGGGAACTCAATCACTTGAACCACATCTGCTTCCCTTGTAAAGAAAATCCCAGATGTCATTTCATTCTTTCATTCATAACTGACATTTTTTAATATAACCACAATATCATTATTAATTATACTAACAAAATTAGCAATAATTCCTGGAAAGATTGGTTTTACTTTTTCATCTCTTATATTAAGTAATTATTTTCTTTCCAGTTTTGAGTGAGTTCATTTATTTGCCAAGAAATATGTCCAATAATGGGGGCTGAGGAATGGAGTATCTTCCCTGTCCTTAAAAAGCTAATCTAGCTGTCTAGGGTACATATTGATTGAGAATACTTTATAGGTGTTTACAAAGCTTTAGCAGAAATGGAAATACTATTAGATCAGACAACCAAGATTTAGAGAGGGGAGTGGATGTGGCTCAAGCTGTTGAATACCGGCTTTCCACATACGAGGTCCCGGGTTCAATCCCTGGCCCCTGGTACCTCCAAAAAAAAAGATTTAGACTGAGACTTGCCTGAAGATTTGCCTAAAGATGTCTCATAAATGTTATAGGGATTCTCTATATGTTTTAGATATTACTCCTTAGTCAGTTGTGTTACAAACAGCTTTCCAAGTGTTTATATTTTTCTTGTGCAACTTGTCTTTTTACTCTTGGATGTTTTATTGATGAACAGGAAGTTCTTAATTTTAATATAGTAAAAACATTTTTCGTCTTTTTTCTTTATGGCTTGTACTTCCTGTGCCTTGACCAAAAGTCACAGATATTTTCTATATATTATATTACTATATTTTATTATATTCCTATTTTGCTTCCTGTATTGAATAGTTTTTCTTTTCCCATTTAAATTTTTTAATCCATCTCAAATTGTTTTTATTTTTCACTCCAACAATGTTAGTGCTTTATTGACATCCAGTAAATGGCATATTTAAAATGTACACTTTGATAAGTTTTGACATATGATACACCATTAAATGTGCATCATAATTAAGATAATGAACATAACACCCCCAGTTTCTTCATGCTCCTTTGTATTCCCTCTTCACCATGCCAACCAAAGATTTGTTCTTTCTCACTGTAGAATAGTTTGCATTTTCTAAGTTGTTATATATATATGAAATCATTCAATATATATTGTTTTTGTCTGGTTTCTTTGATTTAGCATAATATTTTTGAGATTCATCCATGTTGCTGCATGTAACAATAGATGGCTCCTTTTTATCGTTTTATTAAACAATAAAACAATACCTCACTGTACGAATATACCACAATTTGTTAATCCATTCACCTGTTGGTGAACATTTGGATTGCTTCCATGTGTCCAGTTTGGGGCCACTACAGATAAGCATTTGTACATCAGTCTTTGTTATGAATGGATGCCTGCTTTCATTTATCCTGGGTAAACACCTAGGAGTGGAATGGCTGGGTCATATGATAGGTGTATGTTTAACTTCTAAGAAACAAAGTGGTTGTACCATTTTACAGCCCCTTCCACTAGATAAAAGTAGGTTTTGAAAAGTTTTCACAGGTTTCCTCAAACCTATTAGACATGGCAGACTCTTTAACATGTAAACTCCTCTTTCATGGACTGTTTCCGATACTCATGTCCCTATAGGGTGGAGATGGATTGCTGGACTTGCTGAGGATATCCCCTCACATTAGTAATCTCTGTTCTTCTCCTCAGCTGAACACCACCACCATCTCCAATGCTACAGCCAATAGCAGCATTCGGCCTATCTTTGGGGGGACAATCTACCGCTCCCCTGTGTCTCGACTTCCACCTTCTGGCAGCAAGGTTAGTAAACTCTGTGTACAGATACATCCCCATTTATTGCCCTAGCCTTTCTACCCAGAAGCCCCACCTACTTGTTCCAATTTCTAAGATCCCTGTATTGAGTTATCCTTGAGGTGCTGAGAGGTGACAGATGTGAGGTATCATTAGATGAGGGTCAAAAAACTACATGAGAAAAAGGAAAGGAGAATGGTCAACCTGAGTCCCACTGGTACAGTGTGAAGGACTTTAATGTGACGGGGAAAATGAAGACCAGATGGTGGCCCCCATAGGCTGAGCTCAAAGCCCAGTTTTCAGTGGTGCTGTGCTAGTTCCCTGCACATGGGTTCCAGGCTAGAGATACTGGATCACTAGACATACGTACTCATGAGAGGGGCCATGTGGGTGTATGTGCATAAATGGGCTCAGTGTTGCAGATTAAGTTATAGACTATGTTCCAGATGGGTGTTGTCTAACTCATTTCAAGTGGTTGAAAGCCTGCTTCCCATGTACGAGGTCCTGGGTTCAATCCCCAGTACCTCCTTTAGAAACAATAAATAAATTAATTAAAATTTTTTTTAAAAAAATTAATTAAAATTTGAACCCAGGACCTCGTACATGGGAAGCAGGCACTCAACCACTGAGCTACACTCGCTCCCCTCATATGTTTTTAAACCAAAAGTATAGGATTACAGAGACACAAATAATATAAAGATAGTACTAGCCTTTCACCACTTTGGAGTTTCTTGTGTAGTCATTATAAGGATAATACATTGATCTATCTATCCTTCATCTGTAGCCAGTTGTCACATCCACCTGTTCGGGGAAAAAAACACCCCGTGCCATCAGGCATGGAGCCAACAAGGAGAATATGGAGCTCAATGGCAGCATCCTGAGCGGTGGGTACCCTGACTCGGCCCCCCTCCAGCGCAACTTCAGCATTAATTCTGTTGCCAGCACCTATTCTGAGTTTGCGGTAATTCACCTTTTCTAATATCTACCAGTCTCTGGGGAGCACACAGTTGGGGCAGAGTGGGTATCTTCCCAAGGGAACCCAGGCTAATGGACAGTTATCTTGGAGGCTGAGAATCCCTTTCCTGCCTTGACAGTGGTGGGGGTGGGGGTGGCTAAGGGAAATGTATAGGAAGGAAGTTGGGGAAGGAAGTTGGCAGCAGCAACTAGACATTTAACCTGGATCCTTCTGCTTAAGATATACCATTCCCTGGCTGCAGGAGGTGACCCCTCTAATCACTACCCTGGTGCTCTCTTGGTGGAGTTCTTGGTAATTGTCTTAATTCTTTGTTCTTAGAAGGATCCATCCCTCTCTGACAGCTCCACTGTTGGGCTTCAGGTCTGTATGGCAACCCCTGCATGTCCCAAGTCCCTTTTCCAAACTGATCTGTCATCTGCTGGCTTCATTCCCACCTGGGCAAAAGTCTATGCTAACCAGTAATCTCAGCTGTGTTACCACAGATTCTCTTTCACAAAGGTGGCAGGAATTCTTGTTACAGCCATCAAAAAATGTTACCTAGCTTAAGTTCCCAACCAGTTCCCTAACCTGCCGACTAATATGAACACTTGTTCAGACGTGAATTGGATTCTCAGCCCTACCTAAAATCAGGCAGTTGTGTTTTTTTTAATCCTGTTATTTCACAACAGAAAACCTTCCCCTTCCCCTCCCCCAGTTGTGCTTTCAGAGGCCTGCAGTGTGCTGGGAATAACAGAGGCCTCATCATGTGGGGAGGGGAGCCCCGGCTGTGTGCTGCCTTTAATGAGGTTCTTGGCCTGCATGCTGATTATTTCCTGGAGTATATGCCTTACTAACCCCTCAGGGCTAAGTCACCAACTTCCTGTCAACTCTGTGCTAGCTAGTGCTTGTCTCCTCACCTTCCCTGTTTCTACCACATGGAGCTGCTAAAGCATGTAGGAGATACCAGGAAAAAGTCAGCTTTTCCCAGAATGCTCTTCAGCGTCCAGTAACCCACTCCCTATTTACTAACACTTCACTGCAGAAACCTTTACTCAACAATTGTGGTCTCTCTTCCCTGCATATCCTCTACTGAGAGACAAAGCTGCCTCTTGCCCTTGATGGGGTATTGACTTAAAGTCCAGGGGGCCACCTCTCATTGCTGCAGTGACAGGGAGAACGGGGCAGTTGCCCAAGACTATAAATATTTTTAGCACTGAAGCTAGTTTCATATCCTGGCACTTTTTTTTTTTTTTCCAAATTACTTGACTGGTGGCTCTACCTGTAGCGGAGTGTGTCACTCTGGCAAGTTGATAGCTGGACAGTATTTCACTGCTTTCTCTTTTTTACATGCTCAGACAAGCACCATTTCATCCATCTGGGCCCTAATTCAATGTGCCTGCTTGTCTCTGTGGCTAGTCCTAGGGAGCCTCATCTGGTTTTGGTTGCTGTGGCTGGTGGACTCCCAGGCAGCCCTGAAGCCAGTAGACTAACCTCTACTGCTAGCTCTTTCTCAGCACTTCATTCATGCTTTATAGTCTGCTTCTATACCATGTGCTCCAGCATGAGATCAAATCACCAGCAGGTTACAAGGCCCTCAGCCCCAGGGATTGGTAGATATGTGGCCGGGCCCATTGTTTTAAAAAGGGCTCAAGAGACCAAAGCTTGTTGCCTATCTAGCTTGACAGCTCGGAGAATAGCTTTGTGCAACATAATAAGGGATTTCTCTTTTGTGAGGTTTTAACAGAACGACCTGACTGAGGGAAGGGACGGGCTCAGGGGCGCATGTGCACACGTGCATGGCCTGTCCTAATAGTATGGTGCTCAGATCACCTCCCCTTCTGTTCCTAACACAGCCTGTGCTGAGCTGGGGACCTCTGCCTCAAGAAACGGCCCTCAGAAGACCTCGTGCTGACACTTAACCATGCTTAGAAGGGAGGGGCCTGCATGATAGGGGCAGTACTGCCACTGATGTTATTTATTTTTCAACAGCGAGAACTTTCAAAGGCTTCCAAATCTGATGCTACTCCTCGAATCCTCAATTCTACCAACATCCAGTCCTGAGAAGCCCTCATCAGCCAGCCAGCTGTGGCTTCCTGTGCCTTGACTGGAGCTAGTTTTATGGGGGTGGCTTTAATTATCCTTCACTTTAGGTTTGCTTGAAAGCCTGGGTGGGTTCCATGACCATGGGCTTAACTTATGAGTTAAGATATGAGTGAGTGTTACATCATTTGCTTGGTGGGTCCTTAGAGACTTGGTTTTATTTTGACTCGAGAAATACATTAAAACTTAGTTTATATCAGTAAGTGCAAATTTTAGCATGTGGGGACCTATTTTCTCTACCCTTTAATTCCAACTTGCTAAAACATGATCAAGGGCTTATTTTTTTGTGTAGGAAAATGGTAAGACTGCCCATCCTTGGGGTATGGGACATGAAGTAATTCTGGCTTGTTATACTTGGAATTAACAATTACGATCTTTTAAATTTAGGGATGTTGAGTTAATGCTGTCGCTCTGCTAGCTTTGCTCTCACCTGAAGGCCTGTGCCCGCCACACAGCACAGCCCTCCTCCTGAGCACAGCTGTGTGGGTCAGAAACTGAGTAGCCTGACCTACTGCCAAAGAAGTGACAGGAAGGCTGGGAGCCCCTTGTTAAACTGTGTGCAGTTCTGTTGTTACAGTGCAATGCCCTTTGTGGGGTTGTGTGTGTATGAACACACATGTTTGTCTGAATTCTTTCTGTAGAGTTTTTCTCTGGGTCCAGTACCCCCATCCTTGTGCCCACCCTGCCTGAGTTCTCTCCGCTGCAGCTGCCATTTCTGCCATGGAGATCTGGGACTTTGCACTTGTCAGTGCTGGGGAGGTGCTCCTGTTAGAGCTTCCACAATGCGGCTCCTCCTTTCTCTACCCAATCACTACTGCTCTCCCCAAAGCACCATTATTTATTTGTACTCTGCCTGCCTGTACTAATACTCGGGCAAAACAGTAAATGGTTCTCAAGAGCTTACCTGTGTGGACTTGGTCTGTGGCAAGTCATACGTACACATGTCTTGTTTTTAAAATATAAATATATTGTTAAAAATAAATTAAAATGTGTATACTTACATTTCAAAAAGATGTGGATTTTTTATTTTATTTTATTTTTTTTTAAATATCACTTCAGTTGGTTTGGCTTGTTAAACAGTAGACTTAAAAAGATAAAGGGGCTGAGTTAATATTGGGACACCTTAGTTCATTGCTATTTGTTGTATTAACAGGAATAGCTTTCCTGACTTTTTCTTTAAAGAGCTTTAGTGAGGAATGATTTACATAGTGTACACATCATTAAAATTTGACATTGTATTCACCCATAAGACCATCATCCGCCTCCCCCAAATTTCCTCCTGCCCCTTTGTAGTCCCTCATCTCACTGCCACCCATCAAGGAACAACTGATCTGCTTTCTACCAGCCAGATTAGTTTGCATTTTCTAAAGTTTTATATAAGTAGAATAATACAATGTGTGCTCTTTGGTCTGGCTTCTTTAACTATTTCATTATTTTTGAGATTCATCCATATTGTTGCTTGTACCCATAGTTTGTTCATTTTTATTGCTAAGTAGTTTTCCACTGTATGGTGTGATGGCTAAGTTCATGTGTCAACTTGGCTAGGTTATGGTGCCCAGTTGCTTGGTCAAGCAAGCCTGATTGTTACTGTGACGATATTTTGTGGATTTAAATCATCAGTAAGTTGACTGCATCTGTGGCTGATTACATCTACAATCAACATTGAAAAAAGTCTATCCAATCAGTTGAAGGCCTTAAAAGTAAAAGTGATGATTTCAGCAGTCAGGAGAATTTCCATCCCTACTTCAGCCAACCAACTTCCCTGGGGATTGTATCAAAAACCTTCATCAGAGTTCCCAGCTTACAGCCTGCCCTATGGAATGTGGACTTGCCTATCCCCACAGTCATGTAAGCCAGTTCCTCCACTAGATCTCAGAACATTTACGTTTTGGTTCTGTTTCCCTGGAGAAACCTGACTAATATATAGGTATACCCGGGTTTGTTAACTCACCTATTATAACTAGGTTTTGGCTATTACATATAAAGCTGCCAAGACCATTCATATATAAGCCCTTGTATTAATACCTGTTTTCTTTTGGGTAAGTAACTAGGAGTGGAATGGCTGGATCACATGATAGGTGTATATGTTTATTTGAGAAAATTGTCCAACTGTTTTCCAAAGTGGCTGCACCGTTTTACATTCCCACCAGTAATGTATGAGAGTTCCAGTTTCTCCACATCCTCACCAACACTTGGTATGGTCAGTCTTTATAATTTATAATTGGGTGTGTACTTGCATCTCATTGTGGTTTTAACTTGCACCAATTCTGAATTGACTAATGATGTTGAGTGTCTTTTCATATGACTATTTGCCATCCTATCTTCCTTGGTGAAATATCTTGTTGCCTTTTTTTTTTCCTTTTTTCCCCAGAGGTACTAGGGCCAGGGATTGAACCGGGGACCTCGTATGTGGGAACCCAGTGCTCAACCACTGAACTACACTGGCTCCTTTTTGTTGTTGTTTTTAGGAGGCACCAGGAACCGAACCTGGGGCTTCCCATGTGGGAAGCAGGCACTCAACTGCTTGAGCCACGTCTGCTACCCTTGCCTATTTTTAAAATTTGGTGGTTTGTGTTCTTAATTGAATGTTGAGAATTCTCTATATATTCCAGATACAAGTACTTTATCGTGTACTGCACTAGCGTTATGTCTAAAGAAACAATGTACATACCTTAATTAAAATGTGATCCAGAGACACAAAGTGAAGATACGCTGTTGAAAAAATGGTGCCGAAAGACTTGCTTGACTCAGGGTTGCCACAAACCTTCAATTTGTGAAAACTCAGTATCTGTGATGCATGATAAAGCAAAGCGCAGTTAAATGAGGTTCGCCTATGTATGCTTTGCAGATATTTTCTCCCATAAATCTGTAGCTTAGCCTTTCATTCTCTTAGCAGATTATTTTGAAAAGCGAAGTTTAATTGTACCTTTGGTATTGTAGCTAAGAAATCTTTGCCTAACCCAAGATCATAGTGGTTTTCTCCTA
>JAQZBX010048903.1:0-20064 GCA_029593785.1 Cabassous unicinctus | reverse complement strand
ACACAAACCTCCCCTGCAGGGCAGAGGAGGGAGCCGGGCTTCAGGGGGTTCTCAGGACCACCATGGGTCACACAGGGCAAACCCAGGGGCATGTGCAGAGAATGGTTGGGAAGGACTTTCCTGGCCTTGCCTGGGGTTCCCACTTTTTTATTTACAGGAAATAATCCCCCAGAAACCTGACATTGAGAGTTTTCTCAACAATTCTGTTGTGTTCAAGATTCAAACAATCTAAAGATTTTTAAATATATGTTTTCATATCTGTTTATGGTTCCCATCCCTGCTCTTTCTAATGGATATGGCTGAAAGTGTAAACAAAACTTGCTTTCATCTGACCATATGCAGTTAATTCTCTTAATTTAAGTAAATCCCCATCTGAGTTTGTACATAAAAAATAGCCCCTCCCACCATCATGGAGAGCTTGTGCCCTCAGATGGAAAGTCTGGAAGAGGGAAACCCTGGCATGGCATGAGGGGCAGCATCCAGGTGCTTCAGTGTGTTCTCTCCATGCTTCATGGCATCAAGGACAAGGTCCCTGTGCCTGTGTCAAATCATTGATAAGTTCTGATGCTATTAAATGGGATGCCAGTCACAAACACAACACAGTAATTTAATATATACCTTAGAAAATGATAAAGTATAAGATAAAATAAGAGACTCACATTGTTTATTTTTCCCTTGCCCAAAGAGCATCCCTTAAACCATTTACACTTATGGTCTTTTTTATTTTAAATTTTCATGGATGTATTAATCAATCATTTATCTATATATTCTTTTGCCCTAAAATATCAAGTATTTTCCTATAAGTAAAATGTCCAGCACAAAACTTACACTTTTCAGTGAAGAAGCCTTGGGCATGAGGATGAACTCATTTACACAGTTAATCCTTTTGGCAAAACCACAGATTTCTGCAGGCAGATCTGGTGTGATGTCCTCCCGAGAAGCCCAGTGCCTTTCAGCCTTGTGCTCAGTCCTCATATTCCAGGACATCCTGGGAAGCTGAGGGCACTTCCATCTGCTTCCACCCTTCTCAGCACCTCTGACTGGGAAATAGCTCTCTTCTTAGTGTATCTTGTATTTAGGGAGTGAGAGTTCCTGTCTCTGGGTGTGACTTCCTGGGATCCAGCCCAGGAGTGAGGATACACTTCCCAGGATCCAGCCCAGGAGTGGGGATGCCCTTCCAGAAGACCAGCATAAACTGTGAGATAACTAGCTCTTTTCCATTGCATTTTCAGAATTAAGGCTTTCTGGCAAGAGGCTCTGATATGGGGACAGAATTGGCAGGGGTGAGTACATCATGTACAGAAGAGCCACCAGGGCTCATGACACCTCATGAAGGATCCTCCAGTACCAGGTGCATTACAGATGAGCCTCTGAGCTGGGAGGACACAGGGGTGCATACTGCTGTGCTTGTTAACACCAGGACCCAGTGTAGGGAGTAGATGCAAACTTTCATCCAGGAAAAAAGCTCTTGTGAAACTATGAATGTAGGGGATCTTTCTAAAAATGAACAAGGGAATGTGCTAAACACCTATAGGTTCCCCTGATGGGAAGACTACCCATGGGACACTGGTAATTATGAAAAAAGCCTTTTATATACCTATAGGGATGAATATTTAAAATTTTTAATTTTATGAGCAAGGCAAATTAAATTAATTTATTTCCAAATGTTTTCTGAGACTTGCATTCACTAAGATAAACCTTACTTGATCATGATTTAATATCTTTTCATGTGTTTCCAAAATTGATTTGCTAATATTGCATCAAATATATTTTTCTCATAATTTAAGAGGACTATTGGGACATGATTTTTTCTTTCAAAGTGACTAAATCAATTTTTATTAGTAGTAGTATTCTGTTCCCATAAAAGTGTAATTTATTTTGGATATAAGTTGTTTGTCATAAATTGGTTTTATAAATACGTTCTTTTGATTTGTGGCATGACTTTCCATTTAGTGAAAGTTATTTTATTAATTTTAATGTTTTTTTTTTATTTTAATGTATTCAATCTATTCTGGAGACCTTTGATCTAAAAAGTTGACATCATCTGATCCATGGAGTTCACTGCAGTGTTGAAACAGGGACAGCATTGTCCAAGACACATCCTCATCCAAAAGGGGAGGACCAGGAGGTCCATCACAGACACTGGCCAACAGGAATTCTGACCTCCTGCCAAACTCACTGTTTTGGGCCCTTTTTTCTTGACAACACCTGCTTCCCTTCTTGGGAGGGTTGCCTTGCCTAGTGCTTTACTTAGGTTTTATTATGGGGCTTTTTGTCCATTGAGAACAGTGACTCTCTGGGCTGTATATCCAGTGTGTGCAAGTTGGTGTATGTGTTTGATTGTTCACACATGTGTAGGTGCTTGTGAGTGTGTGTGGGTGTATTACAAGAGAGTAGATGGGTAAGTCTGCATGTGTAATGTGTGCAGGTGTGTACCAGTGTGTGCATGCATGTGTGTATGCTTGTGTTATAGGTAGACTAAATGAGTGAATTGGCTTTCACTAATATTGCTCTGTTCTTGCATGTGTTCTCTGATGTGACCTTATAATAGAGGAGACTAACAGAGATAAGAGACACTCTGAAAGTCCCCTAAATCTCTGGATTCACCATGCATGGTCTGTGTAAGAGCATCTGGCAGGCATCAGGGAAGGGACCCCTGGTGTTTCCATAGAATCCTGTGTTTGGTCTCCCTGCGGAGTACCCTGGGTTACTAAGGTTAAAGATGCAGTCCCTTCCCCTCCTTTTTCCAGCAGGAGGCCAGTGCATAGCTCCAGCTCTTAAACAGGAGGTCCTGATCTGCTCTAATAATCTTTCTTATCCTACTTCAGTTAACTTTCCTTTTAACTATTTTCAGGTATTGAAATTAGTTGCAATATAATTTTTAAAATACATTTTTTAATTTAAAAAAAGATATTTAGATTACATAATGTTACATAAAAATATAGGGGATTCCCATATGTCCTGCTTCCTACACCTCCCACAATTTCCCACATTAACAACATCCTTTATTAGTGTAGTACATTCATTACAATTGATGAAAACATTTTGGAGCATTGCCCCTAAGCATGGATTATAGTTTACATTACAGTTTCTACTCTCTCTGACACAATTTTGTAATATATGGCAAGATATATAATGGCCTGTATCTGTTTTTGTAATGTCTTTCAGGACAGTTCCTCACTGGCCAAAATTCCCCCATATTTGACCTGTTTTTCCCTGTCCCTGCCTCAGAAACTTCAGTGTGCACTGCCTCCACATCAATAATATAATTTCTTCCATTGCTAGTATCACAATAAATTTATAGTAGAATACTTGTAAGTCTATTTTACTCTATAGTTCATTCCAAATTCCTTAGGATTCTGGGATGGTAATGCCCACTCCACCTCTAACTGAGAGGGAGCTTGAATCCCATGGAGTAGATGGATGTGACTTTCTTCCTTGCAGTTGTAGACTCTCTTGGCTCCTTGGGATGGTCTTTGTCCATCATCATCCTCTTTTTGTTTTCCTGGGTGAGTCCAATAAAATGGAGAGTAGGTGTTGCAAATCTGTTTAGATTCAGGGCCTAGGTGTCAAATGTTCAGCCCAAAGATTATAGTCTCTTGGACATACAACTATCAATCTTTGTACTAATAATAGTTTCAAATAGAAGGGTCAGAAGAGCCATGTTTAGGTAACCACAATTGAGTCCAAATTTGTCACATGAGGGAGCATAAGTACCAAAGTAGTGCTTACTGTCAAGGCATCAATTTCCTGAGCAATATTACCTTACTATATTGTCTGGATGTTTCCAGGGCCCTCATGAGCCCCATTGTTTAAGACAGTATTTAGTTTGGCAGTCAATGAGATCTTGCTGACACATGCATATGCGTAACCTCTCAAATTACCTCCTGACTCACTTTGAAGTATCTTAGCCATATAAACTCATTTCTGTTAACATTTTTCCCCATTTGATCAATGTCTTTTTCCAGTTGCATTGCTAGTTGGTGCTTGGGAGTAATTTTTTGATGTCAGCGAGTCTCATCCCCAGGAGTCATGTCCCATGCTGGAGGAATATTAATCTATTTATATGTTGAGTCTGGCTTAGAGAGATGGCACATTTGAGCAACAAGGACGGTCTCAGGAGGTAATTCTTAGGCACCCTATAATATTAGGATAAGTTTCAATTTCAAGAGTAAAGGTTCATAAGTACAGTCACCAATACTAAGGACCCATCAATGGGCCATCCTCTTTCTCTAGTCACTGCCCCTGTACTCAGGGATGCTTGCTGTTCCATTACAGAATGTGGCAGAGCTCCCCTGGGTGGGAATTTGATATTTTTTCAGTTACTGTGGGAATCTCCATCCACCATGACAATGCCCCATGAACAATTGAACACTTTTCTATGTCTTATATATATGCCCAGGTGAACCTTCTCCCATGTATCTGCCATCACTGACACTCCACAAAAATGATCCTCCCCTGTCATAGGTGTAACCCTTCTGTGGTCCAAAACTTCTTCAGAAATGAAGACAACACAGTAGCTAACTACAATTAATAAGAAAATAAAATAACAATGATAGTTTTAAAAATAAAAAATAAAATACAAAAAAATTAAAAATTAAAACTAAGATTTGGAACAATAAAAATAATGAAAAAATATTAAATTTTTTTTACATAACGCCTTTCATAACTGTAAGATCTGTTGTCTTATGTATAGTGACATATTCTTCTTTACCCTAGTGTCTTACTTTTTTCATTTTGTCTTCAAAGAAGATTTAGGTTACAGAAAAGTTATGTATAGTATATAGGGAATCCCATATATCAACATTCTCCCCACTTTCACCTTCATCCATTAATAACATTTTATATGTGGATGGTACATTGGTTACAATTGATGTACAAATATTGAGACATAGCCACCCACCATGGTCAATGGTTTATATTATGGTTAGCATTTTGGACCGCATGCTTTTATAAATTTGGATGAAATTTTACATGGCCTGTATCCATCATTGCAAGATCATGTAGAACACTTCCATCACCCCCAAAATGCCCCATTTTCCATCTATTCTATTCCTCCCTTCTTTCCCCTTGGGTGCCATGACAACCACCGGGTTTCACTGTTCAAAGAACACGATTCATAGCTACTTGCAACAACATTGAGGGCTTGACATACTACTCTGTCCTCCCCTATTAGGTATTGCCTATGCTCTCAAGAGATCCTGTCCTAATATTTGAGAACAAAGCAGGACTCCCCAGCATGGGAATTCAACAACTTCTTGCTCATTATTTGAGTCTCCACCCACTGATATAGCCCATTATGACAAGAGGAGCACTCACACACTACGTAGAAGCCTGCCCAGGGTGTGCCCTGTCCCAAATGTTCCCCACGTCCAACATCCTAAACCAGTAATCCTCCCCTGCCATGTAACCAAAAGAACATTCCCATGTTGTAGTTTTAACCATATACCTGCCAATCCCCAGTTTTCATTTGCTCCATTCCCCAAACATCCTACCAGTTTCATGGGCAGTCCAACCCACCCTCTCCACCCTACCCCAACACAATCCAGTGCCACTTAACCCAAAAGTATCACTGCACCACTGTCATGTCTCTCCACATCACAACTACTCACATCCACCTTATCATAGATTTTGTCCTTATGGGCATTGGCCCACAACCTTCTTCTCCCTTTCTAACACTTGTGAACCTATCTTCCAGACTGTAGCTCTGTGAGTCTGCTCAATTTACTTAATTTATATCAGTGAGGTCATGTAATATTTGTCCTTCAGTGCCTGGCTTGCTTCACTCAACATAAGGTCTTCAAGATTCATCTTGAGGGAAATAAATATGTTTAAGTGCCCACTGGAGTTCATGGAGAAAGAAAATCCTGTCCTTGGAGAAGTGGGGTCTCAGAAAGGGGAATTTGTCCTCCTAGGATTTGGCAAGCATCCTCCTCCCAGAATAGCCTCATAACACTAAGGGTCCAGGGAACTCTCCTTGCCTTGGGTCTATACATACAAATGGTCTTCCCACATGCAAGTTGCTAATTAGTCCAATAGACTAAATGATGACAAACATAGGCTTTTATTCAGGATCTCTCTCAACGAGAAAAATATTGTCTGCAAGCCCTGGATGTTAAACTAATTCAGATCTTCCTTTTCTCATGGAAGGTCTCAGATGTGAGTGTTTCAGGTGATTCACCCATGGAGATAATGAGGATGCTGCCTCTGAGTACAATACTTACTGTAGTTCTTCTTTTCCTCAGGTGTACTGTCCCAGGTGCAGCTGCAGGAGTCAGGACCAGGACTGGTGAAGCCCTCAAAGACCCTCTTACCTGCTCTGTCTATGGTATCTCACCCCAAGCAGTGATTATTGCTGGCATTGAATCTATCTGCCCCGGGAGAAGGAGCTGCATGAATATGTGCCAGTGGGGACCTTCACTATGCCCCTTCCTTCAGGAGACAAATCACCATTACAGAGACATGTCCAAGAACCAATTCTCTTTGCAGATTTATCTCTATTAGAGCAGAGGACATAGACATGTTTTACTGTGCAAGAAACCCCTGGAACAATGTGAACTATGGTCCATGCTCAGTGGAAATGCCCCAGGATGCATTTATCAACTGCAGTGAATGTGCTATACTAATGAAGGGTGTTGTTTATGTGGGAGGGTGTGCAAGGTGTGAGGAATGGGGCATATGGGAATCCCTACATTTTTTGTGTAATATTTATGTAATCTAAGTATCTTTTAAAAAAATAAAAACTATATATTGACAAAAAAGAGAAAGCAGTGAAGGAAAGTCACTGTGAGCCCAGACACACACCTCCCCATACATGATGGGAATGGAAATGAGGGGACACTTGGGACATACCCAGAGTAGGGACCAACCACAGCCTGAGGGGCCAGGAAGATTTTGGGAAGCACTGGATTCCTGTAATGATATAGGGTTTCTTCTTCTTGCTTAAAACAATTTAACTCCTCAGAATTCTCCTCTATATCTATTCTAATGGCATGATGTTTCCAAGTTTCAAAAGCAGAAAATGTATCTGCAATGCTATTATTAATTATAATATAATATATTCACACATATGAATTAGATTTCTTCATTTTATTTTTCTGGATATGACTGAAGTATGCACAAATTTTCATTCAATAAACATTCTGACACTCTGCAGTTAATTTTGTGGAATTAATTCCCTCTCCTGGCTGAGCCCAGGCAAAATTTAATAATAATAATAATAAAGTTGAATATGCATGATTGTTTAACCACCACAAGAATAAATTTTTTTTATGGCAGAGTAATTTCAAATGAATTGAAAATTTAAGCCCCATTTTCTTTTTACAGTTTGTGAACATGTGTTTCCCTCCCTTATCAGGCTATTCAGAGATTTTCGTTGTCAGACAGCTCCAGAACACCACGGTGAGCCCCATGACCTCAGGGGAAAGGAACAGAAGAAGGGACAATCTGCCATAGTCCCAGGTGAATCATCCAGGTGCTTCATCTTGTTCTCTCCATCGAGAATGGGGCTCCTGCACTTATTAAGCCTGTACATGATCCATACTCACATCAGACCTGATCCTGTTTGGGACAGCTAACCTGATGAACTGGGAAAATCCCCCCAAATCTCATTGGTAGCAGATCCCTCATGGGGTGGTCAAAGACTTCTCTGTTGTCAGGATCTCTGGGATTTCTTCCTGAGTTATCACCTATGTGGAAGATGCTGCATTGCACAGAGAGAAGAGGAAATGTGGGTTATGGTGGGTCTGTAATCTTGTTTATGTGCTTTCAGGTGGGCCTCTTCCTCAGGAGGGCCTGGGTTCACTTGCCCCACTTGTTCCCTGGAGATGGATTTGAGTGAAATCTGTACCTCCTCATTCAACTGCAGGGCTCAGTGGCTTTAACCTTGACCCACACATGACATAGCACAGCACTTCCTGATGACACCTGGATAGGAGCTGAGTGAGGCAGCAATAAAGGAAGGAATTTAAACAATTGCTGTAGGGTTTCCTGTTCAGGGCAGGCTAGAACCATGATTCACAGCTGGGAATCAGCACTCCAAGTTGGTCAATGAGAAGCCATGCTCAACACTTGACCAAGTCCTCCCATGTTGACAGGTTGGAAGACCTTCAAACCCCCTCCATCTGGGGCAGCCAGCCATGGACCACACAGGAGGCAAGCTTCCTGGGTGGTGGATGGGTGATGGCAACTGCCACTGAGCAATTCACTCAGAATTTTTCTGCCACAGTTTCACAGTTTCACAGTCTCTGGCTTTTTCCTCAATATCCTACAGTGTTCCCCTGGCCTCTGGAGACCAAGAATGTTTTTCCAAAGGGTTTCTTCCTTTCCACTAGCTGGAAGAGGAGTGTGACCTTTAGCTCACTATTCCATCATCTTCCCCAGAAGACACCACCTCATCATTGATTTTGATGAAATTTTGGCTTTAGATTTGCTACCAAAAGAGTTGAAGATTTGAGGACATTGGGGTGGGTTATATTGATATCGCATGTTTGAAAAACCTGACATTTTGCAGTCCAGAGGGAAGACTGGAAATGAAACATGTACTCCAAAGAATACATGTTCAATCCTTAACCTGTGTTCCTGTGGTTCTTCATAATTTTGTAAATAGGATCTAAAATATGTTACTATTAGTAAAGGTGTGGCCTCATTTGTGTATAGGATATATGTGAATTATATGGAAATGAGGCCAATTTCAATGATGGTGGCCCTTAATCATATTACTGGAATCCTTAGAAGCAAAGGAAATTGGGACATAGCAACTCAGTAGAAGTCACAAGTCATTGGAAGCCAGAAATCAAAAAAGCCAGAAAATTAGGTAGATTTCCATGTGACAGGGACAGAGGTGGAAGTCAGGGAACCCTGAGAATACTGACAGGACAGCACCAGAGTGCTATAGAATCTGGGAGAAATCATGGCCTGGAGAGGCCCTTATTTTGAACTAACTTTCACAACTGTGAGAAAACTAATTCTGATTGTTTAAACCAAACTGCTCTTTTGTATTTGTCATAATAGCTCTAGAAAATGAAGACATATACCAATACAAAAAGAGAATGTATTATTCTTCACTAACAATGTGAATGCCATTGGTTACTTCTGAATGTAGTATTTTCCTCATATTGCTTTACCATATAGTCTTCTTTGTGAAGTATTTTATTATTTCTTGTACTTTGTGATGTCATCATTTTATTTCTTCTGGAAAATAATTCTAGTAAATATAATTTGATATATTTTTTAAGTTCACTCTGTATTGCTGTTGCTTTTTGTCTTTCCTGAATAATCTTTATAGAGATTAATTAAATGCAAGATTCATTGATATAAAAAGCTTTTACAAATGTTATATTTTTCAATGTTTTCTATACTTCAAACATATCTGCTCTTATCAATCTTATTTCCTTTTTTGAGACATTTAGTTTAAGAAGTTATATTGTTAAATTGATTTATATATATATTTTATATTAATGGAATCACATAATATGTTACACAATATGTTTAATTCATAGTAATGAGTCATACAGTATTTGCCCTTTTGTCTCTGGCATGCTTCACTCTACATAATGTCCTCCAGGTTCATTCACATTGTCATATGCTTTACAACTTCATTTCTACTTACCACTGTATAATATTCCACCATAAGAATAAGCCAGTTTGTTTATCCATTCATCAGTTAGTGGACACCTGGGTTATTTCCAACTTTTGGCAATTATGAATAATGCCCCTATTAATGTAGTTTCCCATTGTGCAGTGCTGTTGGTAACATCTGTTGATATATGAAGAATGAGGAAGCCCAGTTAGACTTTGTGTAGCTCTTGTGACCTCTGGATTCATCTCCAACATTTAATATTTGAACTAGTCTCATCAGGATGCAGGGAATGGGCTGGGATGGGTGGCCCTGATAAGCCATGATGGGAACACAGAGATCTATGCAGACTCCATGAAAGGCCAGCTCACCACCTCCAGAGGCTACTCAAAGTAGATGCTGTTTCTGCAGATGAGCAGTCTGAGAGCCCAGCACACAGCCAGGTTTCACTGTGTGAGACAAAGTGAGGATGAGCCAATGTGAATCCAGGTGAACACCTCCCTGAGGGAGGTACCAGGAGGCTGGTGTGGGGGTCATTGGGAGAGGATACCTCAAACACCAGATCAAGGGGCCAGCCATTGTATCAGCTGCAGATTGGAGGAAAGGATACCTTTTCAGTGGTGGTTTCCTCTTCAGCAAAGAATGCAAAGGTTGAAGGATCACTATCTTTTTAATGCTTTTGTATTGTCCTCATCTTGTCCTGGCCCTCTGTGCCAGGCAATTCTCTGCATTTGAAAGCATTTCATTGGAGGTATTTCCCCAAAGATGAGGTGAAAGCAAATTAGCTCTAGTGTACAGAGGGGAAGACTTGGAATGATACAGAAACCAGAGTACATGGGTTAATTTAAAGTACTTCACTATGTGAGAGATAATAGGGGACAAATCATGGATATGGAAAGGCTAGTGTGAGCTCAGAGAGGAGTCTTGTGAGTAACCACATTGGTACAGGGAAAACCTGGAAGTTAGAATTATCCTTAACACATAGAGACTCTGTCTAATCATAGTGTAAGGCTTACTGAATGAAGGAATGAATGAATGAATGAGAGGAGTGGTAGGAGTAATTGAAGTTTGTACATTGGAATAAGGTTAGAAGATACTAGGTCTGGGAAACACTGTCCTTATTTCTGTTTCTCAATGTGCAGTTGTAGAGCTCACAACTCTCCTACCCTTTATTCAATGGAGTTTGTCCAATCTCTTCTGCATAGTACATCTGTATGGCTTTGGTTAAAGGGAGAGATAGGGGTAGCAAGCACACACATAATTTTGTTTATAACCTGTGGCCATTAACTCAGCATGGATTTACACAGGTATGTCAGGGGAGAAGATGTGGCTCAATGGTTGGGTGTCGATCTCCCATATGGAGAGACCTGGGTTCAATCCCCGGGACCTCCTGGTAAAAATTTAAAAAAAGAAAAATAAAAACAGATATGTCAAATAAAATATTAATTAATTTATGTTACTATTAACAGATTGTTTTCTGTTAATTGTGAGTTTGGAATTGCAGACAAACTTTCTCACTAATGATTACTAAAAGAGACAGAAGAAATATTGAAATTACTTCAAACCGTCAAGATGTATGCTTCATATATTTATACTTTACCACCAGATGTATACTCAACTGAAAAACAAAGTGGGGTCTTCAGCCAAAAAAGAAGTGATCACTGAAAAATGATTCCACTCACAATGAGGAAGGAAATACAGTATTAATAAAACCTGAGTGATTTGCCAAGAGATAAAAAGGGAAACCTAGGTTAAGGAGTCATTAAAAGAAGAAAGCATATAATATGATTCAGAGTTGAATTATTTACATGTTAGAATAAAAAGACTAAGGAGTAAGGAGTTTACAAGTAAACAAAAATACCAGTCACATATTCAAATATAATTTCATTTTTATTAGAGGAATTGTATCTATACAGACAATTCATGTATAAAATACATAGTTCCCATATACTTACCAAGAACTTGTATCAGTGTAATATCACTGTTATAATTGAAGAAAAATATTACTATTGTTCAATGAACTATACTCCATAGTTAAAAAAGGAAAACATGTTTGCATTATGTAGTCCTATTTTGTCTAATTTTTATTCCAGTAACATACACCCTAATAATTTCCCCTTTAACCATGTTGAAATACATAATTTATTGCTGTTGATTATGTTCACAATGTTGTTCTACCATCACCTCCATCAAATATGGAAACTTTTCCAACACTCCAAATAGGAACTCTGTACAAATTAAGTATAAATTCCCTATTCACTGCCCCCTCACCTGGAAAACTGTATTCATCATATTGAGTGAAATATGTCAGACACAGAAGGACAAATATTGTATTATATAACTAACATGAAGTAATTATAATAAGCAAAGTCATAGTTAGAATATAATATTAACTTTTAAGGATAAAGATAAATCATTCATGGATTTAGTGGAACCAGCAAAGTCAGTGCCCTTATGCTAGTCAGACTGTTTCTGAGGTTGTGTGAGACCAGCTGTTATTCATAAGACTATTAAAACTGAAGATGAGAAATGAATGTGTAAGATTTCATGGAGAAGTAGATATGTGATAAGAAAGGTAGATATTTTCAGATGCCAGGAAGGGACCTCTTGTCATGTCTGTCAGACTTTATGATGAGGGTGTAATGCCCTTTTCAACCAGACTGAACCAAAAAATATTGTTGAGCTGGGGTCCAAGCCCATCCTCCAACTCTGATTGTATTAGAGCTAAGAGAGGGGAAAGCAGATTGTGAGGAAGGAGCATAATTTTGCACCAAGATGAGCCAAGGATGGAAAGAGTACAGTCCTAACTTTTGCCTGAGACCTGAAAAGAATTCAATGAGCTTACCACAGTCTGGGTGGCCTCCCCTGAATTCCAACTCAGATTTCAATAACAAGGACTAAGCTGTAGTTACACAGAGATAATTGGGTATTGGCATGTGTATGTTCCAATAGAGCCAGTTAGAAAGGGCTCCCATGAGTGGGGATGCAAGCTAATTTGTTCTACTCAACATGGTACTTCTCTGGGAGATGAAATTTTGGAAATTTATTGTACTCTCCCCACTTGGGGGAGGGGCTCCCATGCTAATGGAGTAGCCGTGATGGTGACAGGCAGGGAAGGGAGGGCTTACACAGTTTGGGTGCATGCCCAGTAATGTTGCATGCTCTCAGACCCATGGGACAGACAGCTGGCCACCCATGCTGCTGCAAGGTGAGGGGACATGGCCCCCTCATGACCCCTGCTTGCTGAGGTGTGTTCTTATGTTTCCTAGAGAAAAGAGTGCCCAATGATAGCAGAGAACAAATCTCCCTCTGAGAAATTGCAAAAAAACCTAGAAGAAGGGCCATGGCCTCAGCAAGGATAATCTGCCTTTGCCTAACCCCTTCCAATAATCCTCAGGTCCATGTGGTGGATGATGAGGCAGAGTTTGCAAATATCCCACATCCCTTCCACACTGCCTGAGGAGTCAGGCCTCTGGAAGAGGCTTTTCTACCCAGTTTTGAAATAATCAAAAAGTGACTTACTTGCAGGGTTAATATCCCAGCCTACCCCTAGGAACTGTAGGGCTAATGCCACAGTGAATGTGCAATTTGGGGGCAGTGAACAGATCTCTACCATTCCTTTGCATACAGGTGCCCAGACGACCATTGTCTTGGGAGAAGCAAAGAGGTGAGACAGTGAACAGTGTTGGGAGGATTTGGGCATTCCACACTGGTATGGAGGCTGAATGTTAATGTCACCCTGTGGACCAGTGGTTCTTTAGCCCCTTCTGTGGCAACGTTTCCTGCCAGGATATGCATTGAGACATTAGATGCCCTGTAGCACTGCATCTTCTTGCAGTGATTGCATGGATATGCTGTCCCATTCCAGCAAATTCTGGCCATCATCTTTGAGTGAGTAACTGGCCTTGAACCCCAGATCTCCTATCTCCTCACTGCATTGTCCAGCAGTGGCAATATTTCCTCCATGTTCCTGAAAAGGACATTACTAGATTTTCTATCTGCTGGTGTAATTGGCTGTGTTATCTCTGCTTATAATTGCCCTTGTGGCCAGTGAAAAATCCAGTGGAGCATGATGGCTGGCAATAGATGATTGGGTTTAAATGCAGAAGTACCCTTTAACACCTGTGGTTCAATACATTGAACTATTTGCATATTGGTCCGATCTCTGTATCCTCCTGGCGGTGCTACCTCAGTTGGCACAGAAACCAGGCACTTTCCAATGAGGAAAGAAGTGGAGCAGGCCCAGCAATAGATAGAAGTGGACATTTTACCTGCCCTGCCTCTTGTAAAATTAGAGTCTAGATCTCCATATGAGTTAAAAGTTTCTGGAACCTGCACCCCAGCCAAATGCCTCTCTGGCAGAAAGAGGGAGCAATAAGAATTCACAGAATCCTTGGCTTCTGGACCAAGAATTTCCCAGATGAAGCCCAGGGTTGCAAGGGCTTTCAGAGGGAATTTCTTGTATGTTATTGGGTTTTGATGGAAACTGAAAGGATCACTGATATCTTGGGTCCTGATGAAGCCAGATATCCACATCATGTCCTGGGTTCTGGGTAGTCAAAACAGTTTTACAGGCAGTGCCAACAGTGGACCATCATCTATGAGAAATATCATTCATTCCTGAGACCCTGAGGAGTGATGTGTCTGTGTGAATTGGTGGCAGAGACTCCCTAAATGATAATCTTATTGCAATACCACATAAACCCTGGCCTTGACATCCTTGAGAGCTCAACTCAAGTATACACCATCGTATGCTCAGCACTGGATTATTGGTGATTCATACAAACTGATATCATCTGACATGCATTTTGTAGCAACTGTTGTTTGTATTGCCTCACTGGAAAATATCTCCAATTGGCTGAAATATGAGTGTTCCCATTAGACTTGGAAAACTCAGACTGAAGGACTTTCATGTACCAGCTTACCATCTTGTGTGCCATAGGCAAATGCTTAGCAGTCTGTTCAGATTCAAGGATGCAAATATTTAGAGAATTAAATGTGCCCATGTGTAGAGAAATAAACTTTGGGCACAATCAGTATCATGGAATGGCACCATCTCTCATACCCATGTTGATACACATGGAAAGGAAGAATATCATGAGGCACATAATTGGAACAACTTAACCAGTAAGGGATGGACAGAGCTGATTTTGGCAGATCATCCTGAGACAGAGGCAGAGGATGAACCCTGACTGGAGATGCAGACAATGAACATATCCTTTGTAGCAGTTTGGCAGTTTGATATAGTTATGATTTCCAAAAATAGATATTGGATTATGCTTGTAAACTGGTTTGTTTATCTGGGCATGTTTAAGGTATAATTAGGGCTTTGATTGGGCCACATCAGTATGGCAATGAGCCTCATCCCATGGTGGGTGGGGTCTCAAAGATAAAAGAACTGGCAAAAGTCAGAGTTGGAGTTTTGATATGGAATTTTGATGCTGGAGCCCACGGAAGTGAGCAGACAGAGGAGCTTGGTCATGAGGAAGGAGAGAAGTCCCCAGGGTAGGGACAAGCCATTTACCTGATAGTCTACAGCTGGACTTGTGGAGAGAGGTAAAGCCCAGGGAGCCTTATAGTCTACAGCTGACCTTGTGGAGGAAACAGAGGAGCTGAGCCCAGATAGAAATTGAGCCCCAGGATGAGAGGAACTCAAGAATCCTAAGCCCTGGCAGATGTTGGCAGCTGTCTTGCTCCAACATGTGGCAATGGACTTTGGTGAGGGAAGAAACTTATACTTCATGGCCTGGTAACTGTGGACTTCTACCCCAAATAAATACCCTTTAAAAATACTGACAGATTTCTGGAATTTTGCATCAGCACTCCTTTGGCTGACAAATATTGACTTTGGTACTGAGGAGTGGGGAAGTGCTTTTGCAATAACCAAAATGTTGGAATGGTTTTATAAATGGGTAATGGGTATTTTTTTTTTGGAGGAATTGTGAGATGCCTGATGGAAAAAGTCTGGATCACTTTGAAGAGACTGTTGTGGATGCTGAAGAAATTTTTTATGATGCCTTAGAAGTGGGGAACATGGGAATCTCTGTAATTTCTGAGTAATAATTAGGTAATCTAAGCATCTTTAAAAATATATATACATAAAATAACATTTATGTAAGAAAATGCACATATATGCATATGTATTTATATATCATTTTACAAATATTTTTATGTACTGTGAAAAATCTTGATTTTTGTGAACAATTAAAAAATATATATATAATAAAAAAAGAAGTAAATGAAGAAACTATTATTGGAAGCTGGAGGAAAGGTGATCCAAGTTTTAAAGTTGCAGAGAACTTAGCAAGATTAACTCCGGGTGTATTACAGAAGGGAGTATTTGAAAATGGTGATCCTGGGCATTTAGCTGAATAACTTTCCAGGGTAAACCCAGAGAATGCAGCTTAGTTTCCCCTTGCAGCTTTTAGTAAAATGCTTGATGTGAGAAATATGCTGATCACTGAACTATTGGGCACAAAGAAAACAGAAACTGATTCTGGAAATTCCAAGTCTCTAGAAATCAAGTCCACAAATAGTGCTCTATTTGTGGACTTGCGTAAACTTGAAACTTGTGAATCAGGTTTGAAGAGGCAGTTATATTCTAACAACTCATGGAAAATCTTACTGTCTGATTGCTTGGACTGCTACTTCCTGCATGCTACACCAACAAATTTTCTGAGGGAGCTATATGAACAAAACCACTGTCAGCTAGGATAAAAAAGGACATGGAAAGAAGGGATTGAAGGAGAAAAAGCTTCAAGAGCAAAACCATGGAAGCTGAGAGCTGGAATTAAGACATTGCCTTGGGCCAAGAGAGGAACCCCACCCATGTGTACTGAAAGGGTGAGTTTGCCCCTGCAGTTGAAGAGGGTGGATATTCCCACCTGATGCTCTGGGAAATTTTTGCCACCCCAGGGTACAGAGAAGGTGGAGCACATTCCTCAAAGATTAGGGCAGTTAAGGTCAGCACCACATAATTCTGAGAGGGGTGGGCCTGTCCCCCATGGATTAGGGATGGCCAAGTCATCAACTGGTTGCTCTGAGAGGATTGAGCCTCTATGCCCAAGGTTAGGGAAGGCCAGGTGGTCAACTCATTGCTCTGCGAGGGTTAATCCTGCATGTCAAGCGTTAGGGGGAATATTGTCTTCACCTTACGGTACTAGGGGGGCTAAGTCTCTAACTGAAAGTTTGGGTAAGGTGTGCCAATCACCCCAACACTCTTGGAGGGTGAGGTCTGGAGCTTGTTTGACACCCAGATGCTTGATGAGGGTGGAACCAAGAAAATGGCCATTTGGCAAGCCTGGAAAAGGTGGGTTGTCATGTGGCCCCAAGGAGAAGAAACCATCATCTTAAGAATGATTCTCAGACTTTGAAATCAAATGGAGGATGCCCTGAAGGTTTACTGAACTGTACAGGACCCATGACTCATGTTAATCATTCAATTTCTCATTGTGGTAAGGAAAATGTTTATCCTTTTCTTTCCATTTGTGTTTTGGAAGCAGTTCAATGGTTTTTTAAGTTTCAGAGGTCTAAAGCAGAAGGGACTTTGCCAAAGACAAACTGTATTTCTTTAAACTGATTATGATATGATTTTGTACTTGCAGTGTTACTGATTTAAGATTTTTTGAATATTGTTATATATTTTGTAATTCAGATAGTGGAGTTTAACAGTTTGGCAGTTTGATATAGTTATGATTCCAAAAATAGATATTTGATTATGTTTGTAAACTGGTCTGTTCATCTGGGCATGATTAAATTATAATTAGGGCATTGACTGGGCCATGTCAATAGGGTGTTGAACCCTATCCTTTAGTGGGTGGGGTTTTAAAGGTAAAAGACCTGGCAAAGGACAGAGTTGGATTGAGTTGGAGTTCTGATGTTGGAATTTTGATGCTGGAAACAATGGGGGTTTGGTAATTCATGTTTGTTTCTTCAGGTCCTTCATTTGCCTGTCTCTCACTCTCCTGGGAGTTGTGCAGCACTGTCCTTGTCTGCTGACCCCCAAAGCATGTCCCTTGGACAACTTTTGGCCCTTTCTCCATTGCTTATGTGAGAGAGTTTAGCCTTGCCTGCCTACTTTAATGACATCTTCCCAAAAATCCCTGGGAAAGAGTGACTTGGGAAAATCCTCTTCACCATGTCACTCATCCCAGAATTTGCCCTACAGGAGCAGCAGCTTGAGAAAATGAAAGGTGTATAAGAACGTTACAGAGGTGGACAGTAATTGTCAATGGTTTGCTTGGTTTAAAAACCTGGGAGAGGGAGTTCTGTCTCCTGGAAAACAGAGAGGACAACCAAACTCCTAGAAACAGAAGAAATCCAAAACAACCAAAAAGCAAAATTCCAACAAAGGATACATAGCCAGGGAATCTACATTCACCTTGGGAAGACTTTCCTGGTAAGAATGCTGAAGTTTAAGAAAATATTTGTGCAAAAATTAAGAAACAGACATCTCAAAGAAAAAATTCCAGAGTAGGATTTTATTATATTAAAATATATAGTGTGTACTAATGGAATATGTTGTTAATGAGGGAAATTTTGGGAGGGGGAGAGCGGGGTACATTTGAATCATGTACATTTTTGATGTAACATTTTTATAATCTAAAGCTTCTTTGTAAATAAAGAAAAAACATGGAAAACATACATTGTGCAAGAAAAGAATACAGACAAACAAATAAATAGGAAATGATGGCTCATCTAAAGTAAAAGGATAAAAATCCAGCTAATATCAAAAAAGAAGGCCAGGATGTGGAGATACTGAATAATGCCTTTTAAAAAAAGAATCTTAAAAATGCTCTAGGAACTATGGTCCATGCTTAATGGCAAAGCCCCAGGATGTGTATATCCATTGAGGTGATGTGCCTCAATAATGAAAGATGTTTATATGAGAGGTTGTGGGAGATGTGGGACGTGGGGAACATGGAAATCCCTGTAATTTTTGTGTAAAATTTATGTATCCAAAGCATCTTTTAAAAAATTTTTTTAAAAATTCAAAAAGAAATGCTCTGGGAGGTGAAGGAACTAAAACAAAGAAAGAACTACAGGATATCATCTAAAAAAGAATGAAAAATATTAGAATCATATTAAAGAGATTGAAAAATTTTTTTAAAGGAACCAACAAAAAAAAATGCTGGAGTTGAAGCCCACAATAACTGAAATAAAACATTTCCAGGAAGGTTTTAACAGCTGATTAGAGGTGGCATAAGAAAGAATCAGTAAACTCAAAGACAAGAAACCTGATATAAGTCAGGATGAGGAGAAGAAAAATATTATAAAAAGTGAAAATAGTCTAACCTACATCTGGGATACCATCATGCATACCAATATACGCATTATGGGTTTCCCAGGAGGATATGAAAAACAGACAATTTAAGAAGGAATATTCAAGTAAACAATGACAGTGAACTTCCCAGAGATAACAAAAGACATGATTATGCACAACCAAGAAACCCAGAGAACAAAAAACAGGATAAACATGAAGAATTCAATATAATACACCCTGTTATATATTGATCACACTATCAAATGGAAAGGAAAAGGAGACTGATCAGGAGAAAAGAATTTGTTGCATACAAAGCAGTCCTAATTAGGTTGAGTGTAATTTCTCACTAAAAAAATGGAGGCCAGAAAGCAATGTGTTTAAATCCTTAAAGTCCTAAAAGAAAAGAGCTGCCACCCAATAATTTTATATCTTGTGAGGCTTTCTTTCAAAAATGAGGGAAAAAATAAGACATTCCTGGATAAATAAATGCTGAGGTAGTTAATCACCACTAGACCTTCCTTACAAACTATGCTAAAGGGAGTTCTTCAGACTGACAAGAAGGACACAAGGCAGTGGTCAAAGTGGCATAAAGGAATAAAGACCTGCATTAAAGCTAAAGTAAGTATAAATGTCAGGATTATTGTAGAGTATTATTTGGTATGTAACTTGAGTTCTTACTTCCTACAAGTGCTAAAATGCACTTGTATAAAAATTAATGATGAATCTATGTTTTTTTTTTTTCATACAATGTATAAAGTGGTGGCAAGTACAAAAATGTGGTAGAACAGAGGGGTACAGGGAATGTATGTGTATATGACATTGATGTTATGTTGCTGCCCAACCAAATATGAGGTTATATATTTAGGATGTTAAATTTTAAGCCCATTGTAAACACAAGGAAAATAAGTGACAAATATATTGGGATAGAAAAAAGAAGCCACAAAATATGGGACAAAGCAAGTATTCAAATAAATACAAATGTAGGCATTAATGGAAGAATCGAGGGACCAAAATATAAGATATACAATGGCTAAATAGCAAAATTCCTGAAGAAATTTCTTCATTATAAGTAGTGAGTTTAAATGTAAATGCATTAAACTTTCCAGTCAAAAGGCAGAGATTGCCACAATGGATAAAAAAGCATGGTCCAAATATATGCATTCTGCAAGACACTCACTTTAAATACGAAGATGCAAATAGGTTGAAAGTTAAAGGATGGAAAAAA
>JAQZBX010048902.1:0-20079 GCA_029593785.1 Cabassous unicinctus | reverse complement strand
TTTTTTTTTTTTTAATTTTTTATTGTTCATAAAAATCAAGATTTTTCACAGTACATACCAATATTTGTAAAATGATATATAAATACAAATGCATATATGTGCATTTTCTTACATAAATGTTATTTTATATATATATATTTTTTAAAGGTGCTTAGATTACCTAATTATTACTCAGAAATTACAGGGATTCCCATGTTCCCCACCTCCCACACCTCCCACAACATCCCACACCAACATCCTTCAGTGTGGGACATCACCCGCAACGGATATACACATTCTGGGGCTTTGCCACCAAGCATAGACCGCATTTCACATCATAGACCACCCTCTCTCCCACACAGTTCTGCGTGGTATATTCTGATGTAAAATGGCCTACATCTGTTGCCACAATGCCTCTCATGACAACCCCCAAGTCCCAGAAAAGCCCCTGTATTTCAACTGCCTCTCCCCTCCCTGCCCTGAAAATGTCCAGTGGCCACCATCTCCACCTCACTGTTACAATTTCTTCCATTGCTTGAATCACAATATACGACAGAACACCACCAAGTCCATTCTAGTCCATAGCTCTTCCCCCAATCCTGGGGGTTTTGGGATGGTGATGTCCATTCCACCTCCAGGTGAGAGAAGGTTTATATTCCATGGATATGGTGGATGGGATTATCCTGCCTGCAGCTGCAGGCCCTCTCCATTCCCTGGGATGGCCGTTGCCCATAGTTGTCTCCTCGCCAGGTGACTTGGATGAGTTCATTGAGCTATAGGGTAGGGGTTGCAGCTGCACCGAGATTGCAGAGCAAAGAGGAAATTCTTAGGCCCATTTTACAAAGGAAAAAACCAAGGCTCAAAAATACTTGGGAACTGGGCCACTATGACACAATCAGTAAGCAAACTCAGATCATCTGACTCTAAACTCTGTTCACTAAGCCACACATCCTTTGCCATTATTATTATTAAAATAGACAAAAAGATGCAGTGAAAGTGGAGAGAGCGCCTGGCCCATCCAGCTGTCCGTAGGTGCGCTTCCTCCTGCGTCAGATTCGTCAAAGAGTTTCTCTTGACCTTCATGGAACAAGAAAAGGCAATTACTGGACTGTGGATCCAAACTGCAAGAAATTGTTTGACAATGGGAACTTCCGCAGGAAGTGAAAGCGCTGTGCTGAAGCCAGCGGCTGCTCTACGGTGGCCAAGTCAGAAGAGGGGCTCTGCTCAGGATTGGGGGCTGGCGTGAGTGTGAAGTCAGAACGAGAGAGCCCCTCCTCTTTGCTAAGGCCTTCCCAGTCCCCAGAGCCTCCCGAGACTCATCTCCAACTGTGATCACCAGCTCCCCTTGCCTCAACACCTTCTTTAGCAGCCTCAGCTCCTTAAGTGTCAGCAGCAGCGGGAGCCTCCAGCGAGCCTGGCAGCCGTCACGTAGGGAAACAGGGGCTCCAGTTGCCCTCCTGCAGCCCGTGTCCCCCGCCCCCAGCTCCATCTCCGAGGTCTCACCAGACACCTTGCAGCTGAGTAAAGGCTGCAGCAGTACCAACAGCCAGAGATCTTCCTATTACAGCCCTTACCCTGCTAGTGCCAGTGGGGGCCAGAGCAGCCCCTTCTACGTCTTCAGCATGGTCAACAGCCTCCTCTACCCCCGGGAGGGCTCTGAGGTCTACAGTGGTGCTTCTCAGACTTTCCAGTGCCCTCCTGGAGCTCTCCTTAAAATGCAGATTTCAGTTCATTTCTGTGGAGCCCCTGGTTCCTACACTTGGAATAGCAAGGTTATGGATAACTCTTTCTACAACCCAGCAAGATTTTACAGGGTTCTCTGGATGAAGGGTCTCATTTGGGAGACATTCATCTCATTCTATTCCGAGACAGCAACCCCTAAGTCCTAGAAGGGTGGAACCATGTTTACTTTCTTTGTTACTGCATACTAAGGTTGCAAGCACAATTGTGCAGTGGGGCCAGCTAATCAACATGGGCCACTGAAGTTGCTGGGTAGGAAAAATAACAGCAATGACAAATGGCAAGTGGAACAGTTGGGAGTGGTTGGGAATGGACAGCTGAATTCTGCTGTGGGCAGCTGGTTACCTCCTGCACAGCAGGATTCTGATTTTTCTAGAAAAGCTAGATATCTGAGTTTTTATATGAGACCTCCAAATTTTTTGTTCTTTGCCTCTATTTAAAGTTTTTAAAACACTGTACTAGGAAACATTGCCAATCCTTGAGATAGATCCTTCTCATGAACCACCTCTGCTTATACTCAAAATTATCTGTTACATAGTACATACTATTAGCAATAGACTGTCAACTTCGCCAGGCATGTGTGCCAGGCAATGTTCCAGACACTTCTCATGTATTCAATTATTTAATTCTCACAACCACCTTAGGAGACATATTACTATGTCCCATCATTGTCCATATGAGGAAAGTGAAACTTTGAGATGTTGGGTCACTTGCCCAAGGCCACACAGAGAGTAAATTGTGGAACCAGGATCAAATCCAGGCAATCTGACTCCAGAGCTGGTGCTCCTAACCTCTGTGTTCTAGTTCTTACAAACCAAAGAAGCCAGCATCCACAGGCAAACAAATGTACAAGGGCAGGAATAGAGCTAGGTCTCCTTTGACCAAAGATTCTGGTTGAAATGAAAACCACATGAGATGTTTCCCTAAGCAGTGAGGGTGGACACTGTCTCTCTGTCTTACTCCTGCTGCCGGATTCCCAAGGTCTAGGGTGACTGTTGTTCTGGTTGATGACAGCCTGGTATGCTGTCTCCTTTAGCATGGGTCCTGGATCTTTCATTTTTTAACAAAGTATTATTAGAATTTTATTGAAAATGGTTTTTTAATGGAATTTTTACAGTTTTTAATACAATAAAACCATTTGCATTCTCTCTCTCTCTCTGTATGTATATATATATGTATATGGATATGGATATGGTATATGTGTATATATATATATGTATATGTATATGTGTGTGTGTGTGTATATATATATATATATATATATATATATAACTCCATCTTCTTTTGTCTCCTGGATGTCTGGTCTACAATTGAGCTGACACCCCCCTAACATTTGAGTGCTTTGCAGGTTGAAATCTATGTCAGCCCAGCATGAGAGCTTCAGAAACCCATGCATCCAAGGGGCTATTGACAGAGTTGAGTTCAAGGACCTTCTTCAAGTGACAGAGCTGAAGATTTCATCCTACTAATGCAAAGATGATCTAGTAAAAGGAAAAATACATGAATGGAAAAACTGGGAAATATATATATATTTAATAATATAGCTGAAAAGAAATCTCTAGATGCACTGTAATGCCCTGTGTGATAAGGGAAATATAATTTTGGACTTATCTCAAAATCTGTAAAATATGCAGTAGTGAGTTGTCATTCAAGGGAGACCATTATAATCATAAGGAAAGAATCTTTTGTTGAATAGATTTCCTGTGATTAACTTATTATTAATTTATGATAATATTTTGAGAATCTCTAAGGAAAAAGAATAAAATGTGACCAAGGCCAGGGATAAAGTATTTTCTGGAATAGTGAAGTCACTATTGCAGATGACTAAAAAAAATCTAGGATGCCAGTTATTCTGATAGATATTATTCATAGCTCACTGCTTTATGACTCATGTATCATCTTTCCACTGTCTAGCACCCCCCCAACCCCGTCCCCAGCCAGTGAGCTCCTTGAAGGCATAGATCATCCTCCAGAGCTGAGCGTAATATCTGACCAGATTAAGCATATATAATGTTTTTTGAATGAGTGAATGAATGAATGAGCAGACACAAAAATCTTTACTTGGTGTATCTTAGTTACAGGTAAATGAAAACTTGATTCAAACTAACTTCAATAGTAAAAGTAGCTTTGACACTTTAAAGTTCCAGGGAAGGACTAGTCACTTCATGGAAAGACACAACAATGCCCAAAACACTGTTTCTTTCTATCTCTCTACTCTTCCCTCTGCAGTGTCACCTTCATCTTAAGGTGATTTCAGTGGGGCTCCTGAGAGGGCAGCCAGCCACTCCCAGGGCTATAAGCTTTCTCATTCCATTCCAGCAGGGAAAAGTGACTATCTTTGTCACAGAATGCCATCAAAATTTATGAGTATCTCTCTGGCAGAACCAAGAAGGTCACATGCCTGTGGCTGACCAACCATTGTGCCTGGGCATTGGAACATCCTGCTTGGCTTAGTCCAGGTTACTTGATTGAAGCAGCTTTTTCAAAACCCCATACATTTCCAGATTAAAACTAGAGGTTTAGGAAAGGGGAGAATGGATGTGAACTGGCTAATTTCTGTTCTGCTTGGAATATGTTTACTTGACATAACAAGTAATGAGATTCCTAAGTTTATCCATTTTTTAATATACTACTTTATTACAAAATATTTTAATTAGCTAATCCTAAGAAAATATTATATCCAGAAATCAGGTCTTACCGTAAGCTATGTAGTATGTTACAAGTTGGATCAAAGCGATGGTGTGTCTGATAATACTTTGTAAACTACACAGCCTGTAAAAATATATGAGATGATCCTGTGAGCAGCAAGTAGGGAAATAAAAGGTTATATTGAGAGTGGTGACTAGCTTTTAATTTCTGATCCAAGTTCTGTGACAAGCTTTGAATAAGTTTATTAATAGCCCCTAAATTCACAAATGATTACTTAATGAAAATCTGGACTTCAATCTTTTCCTCTTGACAGATTTGTGGCTTAGCTCATTGCCCAATAAATGTAGATGTAATAGTAAAAATATTACAGGCCAATTGGTGCTCCAACTTTTTAGCTCAGGGGTTGGCAAACTTTTTCTGTAAAGAGCCAGAAAATAAATATTTTGGGCTTTGTGGGCTAGCTGACCTCTGTCGCAGTATGAAAGCAGTCACAGAGAATATGTAAATGAATGAATGTGATATTCCAAGAAAACTTTCTTTTAGGTACTGAAATTTGAATATTCTGTAATTTTTATGTGTCATCAAATATTATTATTTTGAGTTTGTCAACCGCTTAATAATGGAAAAGCCATTCAAAGTTCATGGATTGTACAAAAACAGGTGGCAGACTGGATTCAGCTCATGGGCTATAATTTGCCAGCCCCTGTTTTATCTCAGTGCTGCAAACCCATGAGGTTGATGAGGCAATGAAAATGGAATTTTCTAGAAAAATAATTTGTACATCCACAAAAAAATCTCATCCTACTTTGTATACAGGTTCTATAAGTTTAGCCAGTATTTTTTTGTCCATTTCAGTCTACTTTTGATACCAGTTATGATCCAAAATTCCCAAATTAATAAAATTAAATTAAGGAATCAGTGATCACTCATTCCTTAGTCAGCATTAATACTCTTCCATTGAAGAAACGACAATCCTGAAATCAAAATTGGAAAACTTTCAGCTAACATCAGAAAATTCTACTTAATGGTTTTTAAAACACTATTTTGGGAAGCAGATGTGGCTCAAGCAGTTGGGCACCCACCTGCCACATGGGAGATCCAGCTTTGGTTCTCAGTGCCTCCTAAGGAAGATAAGCAAGACAGTGAGTTGACATGATGGGCTGGCGCAGTGAGCTGATGCAATGAGGTGACACAACGAGGAGACACAATGAAGAAACACAATGAGAGACACAACAAGCAGGGAGCAGAGGTGGCTCAAGCAATTGGTGCCTGCCTCCCCCATGGGAGGCCCCAGGTTAGGTTCCTGGTGCCTCCTAAAAAAAAGATGAGCAGACACAGAAAGCACACAACAAACAGACACAGAGAGCAGACAGCAAGCACAAACAACGAGGGAATGCGGGGCAGAAATAAATAAAATAAATCTTTTTAAAAACCCACTATTTTATAATGACCTTTGAGCATACAATTCATGAAAGAATCCAGAATTTTGAACAAGTTGTACTATTGAAAATATGTAGGATTGTCACATAGGATTTTGAAGTGGCCTGGGAATATTGTACGAAGAATTTTCTAAGAAATGTTATGAAATGAGATTAAACTCAATAGTTTAGTTCTTGCATGTATGTAAACAATAAAATGGTTGCTGAAAATTAAAAAAAAAAAAAGAAACATGGGAATGATTTCCATTTATGACTGAACATTTTCAAGATTAGGCTGCATCTCTATTGGAGCTGGCCAGCAGGTCCTTACCCAAACTCTACATTTTCCTCCCAAAGCAATTTTCTCCTGAGAATCCATATTTTCATCAGTGACACCTCTTTTCTAGTTAACCAGGCTTGAAGCTTTAGATCATCATTCCGTGAGTGTTCCATAGGAACCTTGCTCAGCCTCAGGGATCCTGTAGAGTGGACCTGCCTCTCTAGGCCCAGAGATGGGATATGACCCATATTTGGCCAATCAGAACACTGTGTCTCCTCAGCTACAGTGAATAATTTAGGGATGGACAGATAACCCAAAGAGAAAGAAGGACGTTCCTCCCTGGGACTTTTGCTAGCACTACCAGGTTAAGTTGGTTTCTTGACTAATTGAATAGGCTTCAAATTATTTTATTCTTACCTCTCCTTCCCAGCAAACTAACTGGCACTTTCCCCCTCCCCCTGTTTCATCAGTCACCATCTCCTCTCATTTCTTGGAATGTCTTTCAAATCCATCCATTTCTCTCTATTCTTAATGACTTCATCATAACTTCCACTTTTTGTCACAGTAGTCTCAGCTATACCAATAAATAACTTTCAATCAATATTTTTTGAAGGACATGCTACATATTAAAATGACAGTGGAATAAAATGGCAAGAGCACTAACTGTAGAGTCAGGTAGGATGTGGGTTTGAATCTCATTCAGCCATTTGCCAGAAAGCTTTTTTAACTTCTTTAGGTATCAGTTTCTCCATTTATGAAATGAAGATAACCATATAGAGTGATGTGAGAATTAAAGGAACATAATATTTGTGAAGCACACAGTATAGCTATGAAGTAGGGACCTAAGAAATTAGGGTTCTTATTACTGGGTGAAAAGAACTATGAAATACCCCACTCCCATCCTTGAAGATCGTTTAGACAACCTTTTCATGGGTCTCATTCCCTTTCCTTCTATCTTGCTCATCACTTCCTGCTTTCTTGCTGCCTTCATCGTACAGCCTTACTGTTCACAAATCTTCTAAGGTCTTCTCTGGCTCCACAATGAAGTCTAGACTTTTCACTCTGGCAACCCGGACCTCCCATCTTCTGTCCTCATCCAATCTGACCTCCTTCTGGTCTGCACCATGAAGCCTGTTTTTCAGTTAAGCCATCTCCTCACTGTCTTCCAGATATGCCATTCAAAGTCCTGTCACTTGAATTTGAGCTATTTCCCTTTACTCAGTCCTAAATCCCAAATCCTCTTGTATTGGTTTCCTACTGGGTGGCCTGAAACAACAGAAATTTATTTTTCTCTCAGTTCTGGAGGCCAGAAGTCCAAAATCAAGGTGTCTGCAGTGTCATGCTTTCTCCAGAGCTTCTCGGGGAGAATCCTTCCTTACCTTTTCCAGATTCTGGGCTTCAGGCACCCCTTGGCTTGTGGCAGCATAACTTCAATCTCTGCCTCCATTTTTCCATAGCTTTCCACTCTGTGGTGCAAATTTCCCTTTGTCTTTCTTTTATAGGGACACCTATCATTGGATTTAGGTCCCATCCTAAATCCAGGATGATCTTATCTTGAGATCCTTAATTTAATTACATCTGCAAAGACAGACCATTTCTCCAAGTAAGGTCACATTCACAGGTTCCAAGGGTTAGGAACTGGACATATCTTTTACAAGACAACTTTTTTTTCTTTTATTTTAATGTATTTTTTTTCCTAAAAGATAATTAGATTACATAAAATGTTACATAAAAAAAATAAGGGATTCCCAAATGCCCTACTCCCCACACATCCCACTTTCCCCCACATTAACAACTTCTTTCATTAGTGTGGTACATTTGTTGCAATTGTTGAACATATTTTTGGAACATTGCCACTAAGCATGGATTATAGTTTACATTGTAGTTTACACTCTCTCCCACTCAATTCCGTAGGTTATGGCAGGATATATAATGGCCTGTATCTGTCCTTGCAATGTCATTCAGGACAATTCCAAGTCCCAAAAGTGCCCCCATATTACATTCCTTTTTCTCTCTCCCTGCCTTCAGCACGCCCAGTGGCTTTTGTCTCCACATCAATGATATAATTTCTTCCATTGCTAGAATCACAATAAGTCTATAGCAGAATACCAGTAAGTCCACTCTAGTACATATTTTATTCCCCAATCCTGAAGATTCTGGGATGGTGATGCCCACTCCACCTCTAACTGAGAGGTGGATTCGATCCCGTATGGCTGATGGATGGGACTCTCTTGCTTGCAGTTGTAGCCTCTCTTGGTTCCTTGGTATGGTGGTTGTCCAAACTCACCTCCTTGTTAGTTGTCCTGGATGAGTCCAATGAACTGGGGAGCAGGTGTTGCAACTCCGCTGAGGCTCAGTTCTCAGCTGGCACATGGACAGCCCAAAGATTCAAGTCTCTTGGGTGTACACCAACCAACTCCAGCACCAACTATAGGTTCAAAAGAAGGAACAGAAGAGGCATGTGTAGAGAAGTCACAACTGAGTCCAACTCTGTCACACTAGGGAGCACAAACTCCAAAGTGGGCTCACTGGCAAGGTACCAAACTCCAGAGCTATCTGTCATGACTGTAGGACTGACCTGGGTGTCTCCAGAGATGGGACAACTTTTCAACCCATTGTGCTTCTCACAGTCTCTCCTAACCATTCAGATTTTCTCTTTCTCTAACTCAAATCTTCCTCAGAACTTTCACAGTATCTGTTCTCTCATCAAGGCACATTCTGCACAGGAGTCTTCTCTACTAGTGACAAGTTCCTGGAGATCAGGGCTTGTTGGATATATATGTGTAACCATTTCCCTATGGCCCAACTCCCAGTGGTGTGCACGGCTGAGTGAAGGAAAACAGGCCTTCGTGGAGGTGACAGATCAAGTGACCCAGGATCATCAACACTCTATCGTCCAGAATTTAGTTCAGAAAACAGAAACCACACTAGATATTTCAAATAGAGGAAATTTCACACAGAGAATCAGTTACACAGGTGTTGATAGGCTGAGAGAGCAAAAAAGAGGAACACTGAGGTAATACCCAGGTAGTACCAAAAAACAGCTACACACCTGGGACTACAAGACCAGAAAGGAAGAGGCTGAAGACAGCAGAGCCTGGGATCTCAGAGAAGGGGCTCCACAGAGCTGAGAACAGCCCAGCTAATGCTGGTACCTCTGGAGCACCTCAGGGCCCCTGATGAGCTGATGCTCTGGCAACTGCTGGCATACCGGGCACGGCAAGGCTGGTTCGGGAATGCTGAAAGAAGGTGGAGACTGGAGTCAATGCCACTGTGGGAGGGAAGCTGATAGGAACAGGAAAATCAGGAAGGAGGTTTCCTCTCCTCTCCTCCCGTTTTTCAGCCTTCCTCTAGGACTCACTGAGAAACTCCCCGGAAGCCAGCTGGCCAAGGAGTTTGGGGAATCAAATTTTCAGATCAAAGTGTAGAGGAGTGAACTTGAGAGTAAGAGAGGATTGATAAATAACCAGCTCAACCTTCCTAATGTTACTTTTGTGTTTATAAGAAGAAATTGAGCTTCAAAAGATTTCGGTGGCTTGCTCAATGCTCCCTATTTAAATCATTGATTCCATGATGTTAATCTACTGCCTTAGATGTAAAACTGTTATTTTTATTTTAGGAGGAGCTACTACCCAAATTTGATAAATTGTAAAAATGTCTTTCTACTTTCCTCTCTCCCTTTAGGCCATTTTATGCTGATTTATTATATGCAGCATGTGTGTGGCAAACAGAATGCCATATAAGACCACATTTATTGCTTTGAACAATTAGAAAAAGAAAAGCTTACCACTTTTCAAAGTTTATTTGTTCAAAAACAGGATATTTCAGAAGGTTCAGGAAAGGGGTATTTGGGTCAGTCTACCTAACAGCATGCCAATTTCCAATTACCACCAAGTTTTGGGGACAAGGGTGCCTCAATATCAGTGAAAAACAAGCAAAGAAAGCTCACAGCAGGAACTGTCACTGAAAACTTCTACTCCAAGGTAGGAAGTTTCTTTTTTCTGTTAGAAAGTTGGTAAATGAAGGCAAAACATGAATACCTTCCACCGGGAATGTTTAATCTGTAAAAGGATCTCTCAGTGGGCCCTTTCCTGAGCCATCTGCTGGCCCCAGGGAATACGGACATTCACGGACACCACCCCGGCTGGTGACCAGCCAGAGCCCTTCATTTTGAAATTCAGATGGAAATAGAACAAAGTGATGGAGGAGGGGGCACAAAGGACATCAGCCTCTGCCGTTGGAGCCCTCTTTTAAGGTAGGGCTTAGTGTTGTTACTCATGGTCTAAGGACCTCCTGAAATGAGGGTGGGTCGTTTGCAGTGCAGGGTCCAGAAACACTAGGTTTAATCCCTTACTTTGGCAAGCTTAACAGCCAGACCAGGCGGAGGCAAACAGGAAGCTTGGATGAGCTCCCCCAGCATTGCTGAGCCCAATCACATGCACCAAAGCACAGCTCTGCCAGGAAAAGGCTGAGAAGAATTTCCAAGCACACGACAAACTGGGAGCCCATTACCTGAGGATGAAACATCCTCTGTTTCCTCAGGAGTCACCAGTGATGTGGGGGCCAGAAGGGAGGCCAGAGCTGGATAGAAAACAAAAAGACATACAAACCTCTTAAAATGCACACTTAAAAAGTACCCATAGGCCTACCACCTCCTGGTAGCTGGATTGAAAGATGTGAGCACCCAACGTGCTTTTAGAAAGTAGCACTAAAGAAATGTGAGCGTTAAGAGAAAGCACTAAATATGGACACCTTCAATGTAAACATACACAAACAAAATCATATTCACTTAGAAAGTTATTTCAGTCTGATCCTTGCTTCCTCCTCCCTCCCTCCCATCCTGTTTTCCATCCTTCCATCCTTCTGTCCTTCCTTCCTTCCCCTCCTCTCTTCCTTCCTTACTTATTTTCTTTCCCTCCCTCTCTTCTTCCCTCTTTTCCTTCATTCCCTTTTGTTCTTACTTCTTTCTTTCTAAAACTACATTAAAAATGCAAAAATGGTACTTCTTTCCCCATCCTATTTATTCTGTGCTCTAATAGAAACAATCAGGGAAGAAAAAGCCACACAGGTTGGTAATTTTTTTTCTAACTACAAGATCGCATCCCTGCTTAGAGTCCATGCTGGCTGTCCTCCTTCCCAGAAGACCCCAGTTAACCATACCTGGATCCAGTTGGGTTGGACAGCCATGAGGTCCATTTAGGAATAGAGGGGGAGCATGGAATTTTCCTGTTTCTTTTTTGGTATATATCTGACTGAAATCAAAGATCAAAAATAGCTGTGAGCTGCCATGGAGGGAAATTTTGGGTTCTGTTGAAGGCATTTTGGTTTTTTTGTTGTAAATTTTGTGTCAGTCTTATTTATTTATTTATTTACTTTTGTTGTTGTTGTTGTTGTTGTTGTTGTTTTGGGAGATAGCAGGGCCGGGGATTGAACCTGGGACCTTGTATGTGGGAAGCCAGTGCTCAACCACTGAGCCACATTGGCTCCTGGCATTTTGGTTTTGTATATGTGTGTGTGGTTCCACAAAAGTTAAATTCAACACAGGTTAGGAAGAAAATGCAAATTTAGTGAATCATGACTCACAGCAAAGCTGGGAGGGTGAGGGAAGCAACCAAAGAGTGATTAGATTGGCAGCTGCAAAAATCCCAGGAGGTCGGAGATAGTCTGCTTGAAGTCATCCGGGTATCTCTCCTTCTCCCTTCACAAATCTTAATGAGTTCTTGAGTTTGGGAAATCATGGGAGCTGCTGCCTTCAGTAGCAAAAGTATCCTCATATTAAATCAGCTTTTACTGAGAGTCTGTTTGGCATTGATACACTTACTAGCTGTGTAACCTTGGGCAAGTTAGTTAAAGGCTCTGTGCCCCAATATTCCCAACTGTAAAATAGGCATAATAAAAGGTACCCATCTCATAAAGTTGTTATGTGGATTAAATGAGTTAATTTGTCAGGAACTTAGCACATGAAAATGTTATATAGGCACTTATTAAATTATTGTAAATGGCAGGGAAGTAGCCAGGTGCCTTCGTGGGAGATGAGGGGGACAGTCATGAGTACCAAAGGGCTGGGCCTGTGCTACTGGTTGGTGGGGGAAAAAAAAGACTGAAAGTGCCCCAATTTTTTTGTCAACGTTTTCTGGCTGGCACATGGTTTCCTCTTGTGTCTTTCAGCAATTTTAATAACATTATGTCAACATCATATCTTAAAATTTGTGAAAAGGAGAATGTGAAAAAAGGAGCAAGCACTTCCCTTGCCACACACCACCCTCTCACATGGATCAATTACCTCTTTCTCATGGGGGTGGGGATAGGAGGTCCAGTAGTGAAAACAGTTGTTGGATCAAAGACCTAAATGTAAGAGCACATGTTCTTGGTCTCAGTCCACAATCTGGTGGGTATAGACCCATTGTAAATAGGATTTCTTAAAGGTGTTACTTCAGTTAAGGTAGGGCCCACTGAATCAGGTTGGGCTTTAATCTGGGTTACTGGAGTCCTTTATAACGGAATGAAATTCAGACATAGAAAAAGCCATGGGAAAAAGCCAAAAGTCAATGGAACCTGGAGGAGAAAGGAAAAGATATTGACATGTACATTGTCATATGACAGAAAAGCCAAGGACCAAGGTTTGCCAGCAGCCAGCCTCAGGAAGCCCAGAATGTCCCATTCTTCCAGGAGAAAGCATCACCTTGCTGACATCTTGATTTTGGACTTCCCTTAGCCTCAAAACCGTGAGCCAATAAATTCCCATTGTTTAAGCCAACCCATTGTATTGTATTTGTTTTAGCAAGTAAGAAACAATACAGATTTGCATAGACATTTCTCCAAAGAAGATATATGAATGGCCAATAAGTACAAGAAAAGATACTTGATAGAATAAGCTGTCAGGAATGTAAACACTACAATGAGATACCACTTCACACCCACTAGGATGGCTAGAAACAAAAAGTCAAACAAAAAGGATGTGGAGAAATGGGAACCCTTATACACTGTTTGTAGGAGTGTAAAATGGTACAGTCACTTTGGAAAACAATCTGGCAATTTCTCAAATGGCTAACAGTAGAGTTACCATATGATCAAGCAATTCCACTCCTTGGAATATACCCAAGAGAAATGAAAACATATGTCCACACAAAAACTTGTACCTGAATGTTTATAGCAGCATTGTTCATAAATAACCAAAAGATGGAAACAACCCAAATGTCTATCAACTGATGAATGGGTAAACAAAATGTGATATATCTATACAATGGAATATTATCTGACAATAAAAATGATTAAATACTGATTCATGCTACTACATGGGTGAACCTTAAAAACATTATGGTGGGAAGCAGATGTGGCTCAAACAATTAGGCTCTCTCGTCTACCATATAGGATGTCCAGAGTTCAACCTTCACCGGGGTCTCCTGGTGAAGGCAAGCTGGCTCACGGGGCGAGCCGGACCAAGTGGCAAGCTGGCCCATGCAGAGTGCTGGCCTGCGCAGGAGTGCTGACCCATGCAGAGTGCTGGCCCCAGTGGAGAGCTGGCACAGCAAGATGATGCAACAAAAAAAGACACAGAAATATTGCACATTGTTCAAAAGGGAACCAGCAGATTTTATCAGCATTCCTTTGAAGGTGGTAACTATAGATGAGAAAACTTTTGCTATAAAGCTAAATGACTTCCTAAATCATACATTTTGGTCAAGTAGCTTAAGTCAGAATATAGATAAGGAGATATTTAAATGTAAAATACAGCAAAAGAAGTCTGAGTATTCAGGATTTTTGTTTAGATCCTGAAAGTAACTAATATAACACCAGTAATGAAACATTTCTTTATTAGGTCCTTTTGCTATTTATTTAGTTGTATAGTTCCCATGCTGAAAAAAACTTTCACTAATTTATATAACTCGTACCTATGAAGCCATGGATATTTCTACTGTTTAATTTCCTATGATACAGAACACTTCTTAAAACTGTCTTTTTGTGTTTTATAAAACAAGCTTTAAGTGACAATGATGAAATAAAGTTAAATTTGTATGTTTAAAAAAAGTTATGGTAAGTGAAAGAAGCCAGTCATAAGAGACGACAAAATTATAAGATTCCATTTATATGAAATATATAGACTAGTGAAATCTATAGAGCAGAAGATACATTTGTGGTTGCTTAGGGCTGGGAGGTCAGGGAAATAGTGGGATACAAGGGTTCTCTTTTTTTTTTTTTTTTCTTTAGTAAGTACCGGGCATTGAACCTGAGATCTCATACATGAGAAGCAGGCGCTCAACACTGAACTACACCTGCTTTCTAGGGTTTCTTTTTAAGGTGATCAAAACATTCTAAAAATGATTGTGGTGATTTTTGGACATATCTGTGAATATACTAAAAATAACTGAATTGTACAACATATGATACAATGCTGGAGAAAAACAGGATATAAAAATGTTTTTATACTGATTATAACTAGGAAAAAATATGAAAAGGAGGAAGTGGTGAAATACGTGGTGTGTGAACTATATCTCAATAAAGCTGTTTTTAAAAAAAGATGACAGGGGGCGGATGTGGCTCAAATGGTTGGGCATCTGTCTGCCATATGGAGGGACCTGGGTTCAATCCCCGGGACCTCCCGGTAAAATAAAATATATATATAGAAGGCACATGGGCTGCCAGGCTCTGTGAGCCGCGGAGCCGCCATGCATCAAGATGATGACGTAAGAGGAGAGAGACAAGACGAGATGCTCCGAAAGCTCCGAAAACCAGGAGCAGAGTTGGCGCAGATGGCAGAACACCTCTCTCCTACATTGGAGGTCTCCAGGATCGAATCCTGGTGAAGACTGGAGGAGGAGGATGAGAAGAGATGAAACAGACACAGAGAATTGCCCAGCGAATGGACACAAAAAAACAGCAAAATGGGGAAGGGGGGTTTAAAATGGATCAAGTAAATAAATAAATCTTTAAAAAAATAATAAAAATAAAATAATAAATAAATAAATAAATAAATAAAGATGACATAAAAAATAGACCTTCCCTCTGTAAGTTTACCACGTATCTAAATTCCTCTCAGGCAGAACACATTCTCCAATGTGAGAAGAACTTCTAATAGTTATTCTTAGTTTTCTATTTCTCTGTCATAAACAGTGATAGTAACTTAATTTTGCATGACACTTTGAAGCATTTTAATCTACTTTTCTTCACTTGATTGTTGAGGGAACCCTTTATCATTCCCAAGAAAGAGTTGGGTAACTTTGAGGCACAGGAAGATAAGGAGACTTGCTCAGAGCCATTTAACTAAAAAGTGATAAAATTGGGACTCAAATCCGTGACTTCTGAGCAAGATTTTTTATTTTTTTTTGGAAGACCTTGTTTGTGATGCTTGTGGGAGATGATGCTCAGTAACATTTGTTGAATCAGACTGAATTGGATTGGTTTGAACTGAACTAAAAGAACATGTGATGAGATGCCATGGGGCACCCTTTTAAATGACCATGCTAAGAGAAACATCAGATGTTCGTCCAGCTCCTCCCCTTCCTCTTAGCCTTCCTTAACCCTCCTCTCCTGTCCTTCTTCTCTGTTAAGTGAGCTGAGCTGAGCAGAATGCTTGATGCTCCCAGCCAACAAGCACTGTATACAGGTGTCTGTGTGGCACCTCACACAGTGTTAAGCCACTTGATTAAAAACAAAGAAGATCTCAAGAACGTAGAGAAGGGAAGTCAGACATGAAAGTTCATATCAGGAAGGTCAAAACAAAATGCCCCAGTAAGGAGAACAAAGTCAAAAGTGCAGATTCCTTGCTCCCGTTTCTCCCATTCCTGTCCGTCTCCCATTTTGAGAATTAGTCACCTTAAAGCAGCCATAGAAGTGACACAGACCACTCACTCACCTGCTGTGGGCGTGGGCACTTTAGATTCTTGGCAGTATGTCTGAAGACTTTGTTTCCAGGGTTTGGGAAAGGTATTAGGGATTTAACAAATGGTTCAGCTCCTTCTCTCCATTCCTTCTGCAAAATGGTGCTATTGAATGCAGACTGCTTAGTGTTGATAAACTCCTCATAATAGCTGTGGGGCAGGGGATCAAGTCCTTTGCCTCCCGACAGAGGTTTTCTCAAGAGAATTCTTCATCTACATTGTTACTGTGATCTCTAGAGCAACCCCTCGATTTTTAAATTTACATATTCTAGAAACTGCCTCCTTAAAGTATGTATTTTTTCTATTTTATCCCTGAAGAGACTGAGCTACCAATATCAGCTTTCAAACTAGATTTTGAGTGTGACACTAACAAAATAAAAAATAAGACTTGGAAAAAAATACATAATGCCCAAATTTATCTTGTTTCCCTCAAAACCCTCCCATTGGGTGGCCACATACTTGTTCTGTTGAGGATTCCTTTGCTCCTCACCTCCTGTCTCCTTGGGAAAAGCTTCAAAATCACTTAGTCACACAGATAATTTAATCTAAATACCTCGGAATTCTTTTCTTTTTTTAAACCAGAAAAAGACATTCCCTAGGTTGTTTTACTTTTTACATGAGCTTTCACACTAAAGATGTTTTAATATTTCCACATATCAAATAAACCATCAAAGGATTGTTTGCAGCTATCAAGGGCATTCCAAATAATGTAACACAGACCTTTAAGGTAATTCCAAAGTTTTGAACAAGACAATGTTTGGGGATTGAGTATGTTGCTTACAGCATGAGGGAGACTCTGCTCATCTGCATATATACATTCAGGTCACCATATTGCACAACTGCAGAGGGTCCCAGTCTCATAATATTCTATGAAAGAGAGGAAAGGGGAGGGGAGGGGAGAGAAGGAAAGAAAAGAAAAAGTGGTTTAGATTGGGAGTGGATCCCTCTCTCCTGTGTGGTGACCATTCCTCAGAGTTACACAAACTGCCCAAGACCCTCATGCTGTGTGAACAGCCATAAAGTAATGTGAGCCCAGATTCTCAGATAAAAGCCTTATTTTTGACAAATTCAATACTGTCATGATTTCTGATGTTTAGTTGCATTTGTCTGGCATCTGTGGCAGGGCTGAACTTTTATTTTGCTTTGGGAAACTGACTCTGGCGTTGTTAAATTATTTGGATGTTGATAAAGGGGTATCATATCAGCAAGATTCATCAAATGAGTAAAATAAAAAAAAAATTTTTTTGCCTGGAATCTCTCAGGACCTTTCCAACTCCGATGTTCAGTGCCTTTATGATCCTAAGTTGAAGCAATTTTGCTCCAGGTCCCTGAGTACAGGGCAGATAGCAGATATAAGGGCCAAAGCTGAAATCCTAAATTAAATTATATTATTGAATTTGTAGGAAACTGTGGGGAAATTCAGCATTGCAATGCTAATGTATTTTACATCATTGGAAATAGTATTTAGTTAAGATGATTTTTTAAGATGTTTACTGCAACAGTCTTTGTATTAGCAAAAACAAATAGAACAACAACAACAAAAAAATATAACAACAATAACCAAAAATGTAAAAACCCTAAATGTCTCCAACCAGGGGAATTCAGTAGCATAATAAGCTACCATTAAAATCAATGCTTATGAAAACTATGGAGCCACATGGGAGAATGCTTGTGATTTAATGCTGGAGGAAAAACAAAACATAAAAATGAATGTATACTGGTTAAGACTATGGAAAACCTAAAAAGGAAAAATAAATTATTTTTAAATATGCATAGGAAAATATAGAGGAAAGACATTTCTATAATGTTGTTGTAATGTTTTTATAGAAAAACTGAATTTCTAAATAAATTTAAAAAGCCATTATAAACATACAAAGCTATATAAACATTTCTATAAACTCAGCCATTTTCCATTGCAGTGAACTTCCAAGTAATTATTTTATATGATTTATTCAGCATCTGTCATTTTAAGAATTGGATAATGTTTGGCTACACAGCAAAGAATAATTAGCAATATAATTAATCAAATTGCTCTTTATATTTCTATGTCAAAGCTAATCATTTTCATTTACTTGTTTTATGTGAGGGGTTCTTTTATTAAAGCCAATAGCATCCACAAGTAAATTTAAATACATCTCACATGTAATTTTATAAAACTCAATATACAGCAGAAACCTATCCTTGGTTTACTGACATCTCAAGCAAAGGCATAGAGTTTTTATCTAAACCAACAAGACTATTGTCAGAACTCCGATTCATTCAGTCATTAATTGTTCTTCAGTGCTGGGGACGGGAATCACTACATACACATGATCTGGACCAATTTGACAGAAAATTTCATCCTTGCCTGTTATCACCGATTCTCCCCTACCCTCTCCCTACCCACCAACACATAACACATGGGTGAGAATTTGTTAGCACCTTCCCAGGCAGTCACAGAAATATTTGATTCAGTCCAACTAACCCAATGAACTTGGGAGGGCTGGGTAGACATTTGACAGTTTTTCTTTCTACTATATGAAGTCACTCCAGGAATCATAAGACAGACCATTATTTCAGCTTTTTCTTTTGTTGATATTAATATCACGGCACTTGGGGTGTTACGGAACTGTTCAATGATAATTTCGTTGTAATGCATAGACCTTCAGTCTATCAAACATATGTAAATAACTAAAATATGTGTTGGTATTTCCAAGAAAGCCAGCCATTTGCAGCTGCCTGTTTTACTGTAGCAGTTCTAGTGGGAGAGTTCAGATGCTTAGATTGTGTGAAACCATTCTTGGTTATAATGTCTCTCCAAGGAGCTGCTCTAATTAATGCAAAACACTCTAGATGCTACTTAATAAATACTAAGCTTCCTCTAAGTGGCACAAAATTAAGATCCTTTATTGAGTAGTTTCTCTATATGAAACTATGTGCTGAGATCGTTGGACCAATACATTATATTTCAGGAAGAAGGGGAGAGAAGTCTATAGTAAAAGCAGAGTTCGGAAACAATTATTCCTGCAAACCAACAACTCTTTCTGTACTGTATACTTTTGTAAACCCAGTTAATTTGGGAACACTCTAGGGAAGAAATTGAGTAAATAAAATATACAGACTGCAAAGCATGAATCAGAATCACATCTCCAAACAACCAACACTTAAAAGAATGCTTTTTATCTGTGAACCTAATTTGCTTTAATTAATGCTCTGAGTTTGTCCCTTCAAAGGTTTGCAAGTGATTTGACATCAGCTATTTGTAGACACAGGCAAAAGGAGCTACCTACCCCCAAAAAACTCTTTGCCCAAATATTCTTAAAGCTCTGGAGGTGCTAGAAGGAAAATCTCCCAAGGAAGGTTTTATTTAGCCAACTTCAATTTTTCATGGATAATTTTGATTAGTTATTATTAGTTCTGCTGAGCTTGATAGCTGATGGTTATAAAACAACAAATTATTTCTTCAACACTTTTTTGTATCTGAAGGCCTGAGCCACTCTCCCACCCTCTGCCCTCTTTCCAGACACCAATTCCAATAAATACATGAAGAATAGTTTCAAAACATGACCTTATAAATCTTGAAGCTAAAATGAAAAGTGCTTAAAGGTCCTGATATACTTGGAAATAGCAAGACATTTTAAAACACAATAGAAAACCTTCCAAATACCTTCTCATTCAGATCAGGTTTCATTTAAATGTCCAGGCTGTGAAGCCCTGGTGCATCCCTCTGCAATCTTGCCTCCAGAGCTGAGAAGTCTGTGTCTTTATTTTCCTCTTCTCTCTCTCTCTCTCTCTCTCTCTCTCTCTCTCTCTCAAAGCTGTTCTAACAATCACTGTAGCTTTCTGAGACACTGCCTCATAAAAGTCTGTAAAGTTCACAAGGACAAAAATGTCAACCATCAAAGACAGGACAGAAGAAACTCCACAGATTATTTCAGTTACCACTGAGACAGGTGGCTTGATTTTTCCCCTGAAGATAGGAAGTGAAAATGTAGAAAAGGATTCTGACTTGGAAATTCTAACCAAACAGTATCTTCTCTCCTGATTTTTACATAGCAAGTCTACCATCACAGTGCTCAGATACGGTAGATAGCAGAAAGTAGATAGCAGAAAGAGTGTGTGTGTGTGTGTGTGTGTGTGTGTGTGTGTGTGAGAG
>JAQZBX010048901.1:0-20072 GCA_029593785.1 Cabassous unicinctus | reverse complement strand
AAATGCATAAAATATAAAGTGTGTGTTTAAAAGATTTCCATAGCTTTTAGGATCTTATATGTACCTTAGAAATTTTTCTCTAGAAGACTGTGTCCTTCTAAATTGCAGAAACTGCTCCCTCCCTGTCCCCACAGGTTGAGGAGTGATGACAACCCTGCAGTTAGCAGCCTCAGATGCTGCACGCACACACACACACACACACCTGGGGGGCTTCCCCATACCCTGCCCACACCTCTGTAGACAGTCTCTATTAAACTCTGTATTATCATAGTTTGGATGTTCTATATGTTTCCTCTGAGACACCAACTGATACAGTAATGCAGAAGGAATTACTTAGTTTGTTAGGAAAAGGGGAGGGAAACGAACAATTACTAAACAATTTCTTCCAGGCACTCTCTGAGGCACTCTTACTTGTTTTATTTAATTCTTCCAATAACATGAATTACTGTCTTACATATTTCAGAAGAAGCAGTTGAGGTTCAACTGGAATTTAAATTTTTCAATGCCTGAATTAATGTATACACTTTCTCATTTGCCATGCTGAAAGGAAATGTCTTCAATTTTGCCAACTATCAAGTAGAAAAGGAAGAAAATTCCTTAAATGATTTCCAGTTACTGACAGGACAAAAATCTGAACTCCGTAATCTGTAGCACAAGATTCTTTATCATTCACTCATTCATTAATTCTCATTCAACTAATATTTACCAAGCACTGTATTAGTGAGCCAAAGGGGTGCTGATGCAAAGTACCAGAAATCCACTGGATTTATAAAGGATATTTATTTGGGGTAAAAGCTTACAGTTACAAGGCCCTAAAGAGTTCAACTCAAGGTTGAACTGCAAGATGGCAGTTGATGACTGCAACAGTTCAGCCTTGCTCTCACTCTTAAGGCTCTGCAGACCCAGCTTCTTCTGATCTCAGCTGTAGGCTGGAGGGCTGGTTTCTTTCTGGGCTTTCTTAGTTGCTCAGGGCGCTGGTCTCTTCAGCTGCAAATTATCAGGCGAATGGCTCATCTCTCTCCGAGGCCCCAGGATCAAAGTTCTCTCCTCTTCTGTGACTATGGAACGCTCTCTATTCCTGTGTATCTACTTCTGTGTTCTCCTTGAGTGAGTGTCTGTTATTTAGCCCACCAAGGGAGCGGGGACTCAACCCAGCATACCCTAATGACGTAGTCGAATTAAAGTTCTAATTTTGATTTAATCAAGTAAACGTAAAACCTTTGAATTTAATACAACCAAAGGGTATTATGCCCAGAGGAACAGACCAGTTTACAAACATAATATCTCTTTTTGGAATTCATAAATAATATCAAACTGCCACAAGCACCTGCCAGTGTCAGGCTCTGTTTATGAACTGAAGATATGACAGTGATCAAAACAGACAAAACTCCCTGCTCTCGTGGATTTTATATTCTATAATGGAGAGCAAATAAGAAACAAACTAATAAATAAAGTTTACGTATACTTTGTCAGATGGTGATAAATGTTTTGGAGAAAGAGGATGAGGAGTATAGGGTGGTTTACAATTTTAATAAAGGAGTTAAAGGAAGGCCACACTGGAACGGTGATTTCTGAGCAAAAACTTGAAAGAGGTGTGGGAGGGAGCCACAGGGATATCTGGGGGAAGGGTTTTCTTGGCAGGCTTAGGCAGGAGCGAGTCTGGCATGTTTGAAGAAAAGCAAAGAGGCCTGTGTGTCTGAAGCTGAGTGAGGGAGAAAGTAATAAAAGATAAGGTCAGAGAGGCAAGGGGGTGGGGCAGATTATATGGTGCCTTGAGGTCGCAGCGGGACTTTTCTTCTGCGTGAAGTGGACGGCTCTGAGAGGAGGAGCCACACCTCCACAGTGGCATGGAAGCTGCTGTGGAGAGAACAGTCTGCAGGGTCAGGGGTCAAAAGCCGAGAGAGCTGTTCTAATCTGACTGACCCTCTGCCCCTTTTTCCTGATATTCCCTCATAAACAGTGGCATTCTATTGCTCCATAAACCTGCGTGCTCTGTCACCTCCAGCTCTGCTCGCACCCACCTCACTACTCCATCTAAGCCCTGTCTGCTCTTCCAGCCCCAAAGCAAACTACCCCGCCTCTTTGAGAGGATTAGGAAGGTGCTCTGGGAAGCCTGGAAGAGGCAATCAGCCCTGAAAAGGGCGCCCCAATTTGTTGCTGGCCAAAATGGGAATATATGTCCAAAGGAAAACTTTGCAAGGCAGGGTAAACAATACCGACAAGTAGAACCTAATGAGATGCACTCTTTTGGGGCATACAATTCATAGTGCAATCCCAGAGGCTTGACTGCTGCATTGACTGAATTATTATTTAGTACCGAGTTGAATTTTCACCTTTGCATTATTTTTATTACTTTTTGTTTTAACCTCTTTCTCTTTTAACAGGGTCTTCAACAGGAAGGCAGAGTTGCACTGGCTCGTTTTGTCTTATTTTTCTGTAGAAGAGTTCATGTGTTGCTGCGCCTTTTCTGGAATAACCATTTGATGTAAAAGGAATGTAAATGCCAAGTTCTGTTTTTCTTTGACCTGAGAAATGTGAATTCCATGGGGACAGATGGCAAGGAGACTCCTCTCCACCTCCCGCTCTCTTTATCCATCACTGGTGGAGAACTGCAGACTCACTGGCCATTTTTCTGTTCAGAGCAACCACCTATGAGATGTCTGCAAAAAGCTCAAGGAGCAATTAGGAATCCAGGACACCATACTGCCCAGAAAACACAAGTGCTCCTTGCAAGGAAACCCTCAAGCTTTTCTTTCTACAACTCAAATAGAACCTCATCCTCAAACCAAAGGTCACAGAAACAAGTGCTTTCTCCTGGGCCTCTTCTTGGGTACCACGCCCTCCCTGTGACCCATTGGCCACACTGTCTTGTTGCTCACTTCCAGATCTGCAGTGCCCCAGCTTCTCCTTCTCTGCCATAACTCCCTCCACTGCCCCATCCTCCCAACTTCTGTCCTCTCTGGAAAATCAGAGGGAACCCTCATCTCTTCTACACAAATCCAATATATTACCCTTCTGCATTCCCATCTCCATTCCTGGAGGCCCTTCCTTCCTTCACCCCCATCTCCCACTACCACCACCACTGCTGGCCCTTTGCTAGTTGAATTTATTTTGTTTATTTTCTTCTGCCTTCTCTTAATTCTTCTCCTTTTAACCTTCTTTTGCCTACCTCATATTCCTTCTCTCCTCCTTTTAAAAAATCTTACAAGTATTAAGAAGGTTGGTTGTTGTAAGAGTTCTGTATATGCATCTTGAGTTCTTTGTAGGAAAAGTGTTATTTAAAAAAAAACTAATAATTTTTAAAAAATGAAATAAATATTGTTATTTTATTGAGCATGAAACACCTGTACTAATTTCTTTGTCAAGGAGGAAGAGATTCCACTTATTTCTGCTCGTATCAGGTCATAATTTTGTAGACTTTGATCATGTGTAGCATCACCTTTGTCCTTTCAAATGGAAATGTCCCTCAAGAGCAGAGCTCAAGCCGTTGAGCGCCCACACACATGGGAGGTCTTGGGTTTGGTTCCTGGTGCCTCCTGAAAAACCCAAAAACAAACAACAAGCAAAACAAATGAAAAAATCAACTCAGGGAAGCCGATGTGGCTCAGGGGTTGAGCACCGACTTTCCATATATGAGGTCCTGGGTTCAATTCCCAGGCTGTCCTCCCTGGAACCTAAAAAAAAAAAAAGGAAATGTCCCCATCTTTTTAGCCTTTCTCAGGCAATGTTCTATCATCACCTATGTTTATGGCATAGAAGATACCCCAAGACTTTCTTTTTATTTATTTTTAATTCTTTTGAATAATTCATTCATATGGCTAAAAAAAATCAAAGCAATATAAAAAAGTTGCCGTGAAAACTGTTGCTTTCTTTTCTTACTCTGAATCCTGGTTATGTTTATTAGTTTCTTACATATTCTTCCAGAGGCTCTTTATACAAACACTAGTTGGTTATATTTATGTGTGTGTATAAATATATGTGTGTATGTATGTGTATTCCTCTTTCTTACACAAAAGGTAACATGCAATACACACTGTCCTGTACCTTGATGTTTTTGCTTAGCATATTTTACTTATTTAAATATATATTACACCTATCACAATGGTCAGGCACTGTTCTAGGTGTTTTACAAATGTTAACTCATTTACTTTTCATAAAAACCCTATGAGGTAGGTATTATTAGTTCCATGTTACTGTTAAGGAAACTGAGGCAATAGTAGAGAGAGGTCAAATAATTTGCTCAAGGGTACCCAGCTAGCAGGTGACAGAGCGAGGATTCAAAGCCAGGGAGGCTGTCCTCAGAGTCCAGGCTCTTAACTGCTAAGCTGTATAGCCTTCTGGAGAGCTTGCCATGGTCCACACAGAGCTTCACCATGCCATTTACAGCTGCACAATATTCTGTTGAATAGATGTTCCATAATCGATTTATCAGTCCCTTCTTAATGGACACCTCAGTTGTTTCTACTCATTTGCTATCAAACAATGCTGAAGTAAATAACCATGTCCATTTCAGATATGTGCAGGTCTATCTCTTGAATAAATTTCTGGTGGTGGGATTGCTGGGTCACAAGGTAAATGCATTTGTAAATATGCTAGATTCTACCATCCTGCCCTCCATGGTGTTGCACCACTTTGCACTCCCAGTGGATGCTTGTTTCCCACAGCCTTTGCAGCTGATTATGTCATTCAACATTTGAATTTTTGTCAAATTAATGGGTAAAATAATGATATCTCAGAGTAACTTTAATTTGCATATCTTTCATGAGTGAGTCTGAGCGTCTTTTTCAGTCATCAGAGACCATTTGGCATTTACTTTTATGCGGAGTGTTGATTCATATCCTTTGCGCATCTCTTTATTGGGCCTGGCTCTTAATGTTTTTTAGGAACTTATTATGTATATATACACACAAATACATGTATCAGTGCTAAAGTCTTTATAACAGCAGCTACGCCCTCAGATTTTCAGCAGAAGGCCAAGACTTCATTCCTCATTGTCTCCCTGGTGTGTATTGGTTTGCTTTTGCGCTTACGATCACTCTTAGGTGGGCGGAGCTGAGGCAGGTGGACACAGGTGATGGGTGAGCGGGCACCAGGCCTGGGGCAGCTGGAGGCCTGAGAAAGAGATCCAGTCGGGATCTACTGAGGACTCGGCCAGGATGAGAGGGAGCACCACAACCGCTCTGACGGTGGCGCTCGGGACTGGGGCGGTGGGGCCTCCACGGGGCCAAACAAGAAGCTGAGGCCAGGTGGGCGGGGAAGGTCACCCTCCCCTTAGCGGAGAAGCACCTGGTAGCGGCAGACACCAAGGGCAGCCCCTTCCCATCCTTCTGCGGAGGCGCACAGGAGCAGCAGCCCGGGACCAGGGCCTGCCTGGGCTCCCCAAATCCCGCAGAGGCCCGTCCCCCGTCTCCCTGGGAACCCTAGGCTGCTCGAGGGGATGTCTTCCCGCGGGAGGCCGAGAGCAGGACCGACGCCTCCCGGACTGGCCGACGGGCAGCCTCCCGGGGCCCCGGCCCTTGCCCTCCCCCGAGCCCGCCGGGGCAGGAGCGACAGCCGGATCCTGCTCTTTCGTTTTCGTTTCCCGGAAGGATCGCGATTACCGGAGCGTCCTGCGCGAGGGAACCCAAGCGCACATGCCGCGGTGCTTCTGGAAAGAGATTTCCTCCCAAGCGCCCGTCTGGTTTTCCCGGCCAAGTTAGGGGCTTGGGGGAGGAAGGTCCGGGGGCGCCGTCCCGGGGCCCCCAGAAGCCGCTGCGAGTGGAACGCTCACGACAGAACCCGGGTGGCTCCTTCAGCACCTGGAATGCAGGTAAGAGCCTGGCGGCTGAACCACGCAGCGTGTGGAGCCACCTCATCCCCCATCCTTTCTCCATCACCTCAATTTCCATACCCATCGTATCAGACCTTTTCCGTGGCTGGAATCTCACTCTCTAACCTATCTACAAACGCCACCATCCATCCCCCCAGTCCGTCCCTCACTTCGCATTCAGACACTGGTCCTCACCCTCCACCTTCGGATTCCCAACAAAATCCCTCCACGTTAAATACTGCGGCGAAGGATGCTCCACCTACAGACCCTTTCTGCAGTCCCCTTATCTCCTTGTCACCCCTACACTAACCAGATAGCTGTAAGGTCCTTGTCAGGGCCTCACGTTTGCCCCCCCTCCCCGCCAACTCCTTGGCAGTCCCTTTGCATTTGTTCTATTTCCCAAAGAAGTCTCAGTGCCAAAGCCAGAACTGGGCATCCTTCCCATCTCCAAGGCTTTTCTCCACTCCCTTCTCCCCAAATCCACATCATCTTATCAGAACTTTCCCAGCTTTCATGCTGAAACCCAGAGCAGCTCCCTGGCTGACATTTCCCAGGCAGTCACAGCTCTGGAATTCCCTGTTTCTTTTGCTTGGAAGATGGTGGAGGAACAGACAGGGCCTGCCTGCAAGTCCTCGGCCAAGAATGTGCTGATCGAGAGCCCTTTCCCTAGAACAGGGGCCAGAGAGACAAGTGACAGGCAGCCCCGGAGGCTTGGTCACCTCGAAAAGTAGCACCAGGTGGGAGTCGAGGAGGCTGGGTACGGGCCAGAAATGAAGTGGGAATTACCCCCCAAAAGGTGTTGAATCCCCTTTCAGGTCTCCCTGAATTAGCTTTGTTGATTCCAGGTCCAAAATCTTTCAGATTGTCCTCAGACACTGAAAGATGAATGTGAAACTCTGAAAGCTCCTAGAATGAAAAAAATATCTCTTGCTGGAAATGGTTTCACTTTTACTTTTCACGATGTGGCAGCCTGTGTCTGGCCAGGAACTGTTTCTACAAAATCCTGAATTTTTTTTTTTTTTCATCCCCTCATCTTGACGGATGAACCAAATCACCTCTGTCACCTCTGCGGGCTGTGCTGATTGTAAAATTGTGAAGATACAGACTTCACCTCGTGGAGGACCATGGGGTCCAGAAATTTATCTGAGAATCTCTTTTACTCCTTGAAAATAGCATTGATGTGTTTGTTTATTTATCCAGGCTTCTTGGGTTCCCGTGTGTCCTCTCACCAAGGTTCTAATGAGTTGACCTCGGTCCTCAGGTCTCAAGCTTGTAACATTTTGGCAAGGAAGCCTCTGCTGGGGTTAGACGCACACACGATAAAGGTTGAATCAGAAAGAAGGAATTCATCTCAACCTTTATCAGGTATCCACTGTGTACAGGCTATCGAGGGTACCAAGATGAAGGCATATGTGGTTCCTACCCTTAAGGTGGACACAATCTAGTGGCAAAGATGAATTCTCCTTTCCATCCAAAAAAATTCTTAATAAATAATTTAATGATAACTCAAGATATTTGTACAGTGAAGTTCATGGCAGCTTTAGTCACAATTGCTAAAAGATGGAATCAACCCAAGTATCCAGCAACTGATGAGTGAATACATACAATGTGGTATATACACGCGATGGAACGTTATTCAGGCGTAAAAAGGAATGAAGTTCTGGTTCACACGACAGCATGGATGAACCTTGAAGACATCATGTTGAATGAAATAAGCCACACGCAAAAGGATAAATATACGATCTCACTAAAGATGAAATAATTAGAATAAGCAAACTCACAGAGTCAAAATCTAGAATATAGGTTATCAGGGGATAGGGGTAGGGGTAGGGAATAGGGAGTTAAGCCTTAAAATGTACAGAGTTTCTATTTGGAACAATGGAAATGTTTTGACAATGGATGGTGGGATGGTAGCACAATGTTGTGAACATAATTAATGGCTCTGAAATATACCTCCGAATGTGGTTAAAAGGGGAAATGTTAGATTGTATATATGGTACTAGAATAAAAAATTTAAAAATTCCATGGAACTGTACAACACAAACAGTGAACCCTAAGTCAAATCATGGACTATAGTTAATAGTATAATTATAAAGATATACTTTCATCAGTTGTAACAAATATACCACACCAATGGCAGGTGCTAGTGATAGGGTGGTATATGGGCATCCTGTATTTTATACATGATTGTTCTGTAAACCTACCACTTTTTTAATTAAAAAAAAAAAAAATTAAAAAAAAAAAGATGACTGCACCTTGACCATGATGTTCTTCATCCTGGTTTTCCCCCTCTCTAGGAGGGAGCATTGGCCAGTTCTCCTCTAAGCCCTGTGGCAGCTGCACCACCCCCAGCCACCCAGGCCCAAGGCAGATGTGAAGCTCAAGTGCACTTGTTGGATGAGGAGGGGATCTGCAAACTGCCAGGAAGACTCCGTGAGTAGAAAGGGAGAGAAAAGCTGATTTTTTAATTTAAATTTAAATTTTTTTTTATTTTTTAAGAAGCTTTAGATTACATAAATGTTACATCAAAAATATGGGAAGGGGGAGTGGATGTGTGGCTCAAGCGGTTGAGCACCCACCTCCCACGCAGGAGGTCCCAGGTTTGGTTCCCGGTGCCTCCTGAAAAAACAGAAACAAACATCAAGCAAGACAAATGAAAACACTAACTTGGGGAAGCCGATGTGGCTCAGTGGTTGAGTGCTGGCTTCCCACATACGAGGTCCTAGATTCAATTCCCGGCACTTAGTACCTCAAAAAATAAATCTATCTATCTATCTATCTATCTATCTATGGGGATTCCCATATACCCCACTTTCTCCCCCTCCCACACTTTTCCCCATTAACAACATCTTTCATTAGTATGGTACATTTGTTACAATTGATGAACACATATTGAAGCATTGCTACTAAGCATGGTCTATGGTTTACATTATAGTTTACACTTTGCACCACACAATTTTATAGGTTTTGACAAAATGTATAATGATCTGTATCCATCATTGCAATGAATGTAGGACAATTCCAATGTCCCCAAAATGCCCCATGCTACACCTATTCTTCCCTCTCCCTCCCCTCAGAACCTCTGGCGGCGACTGCCTTTATATCAGGGGTTCTTAACAAAGGGTCCGTGAGCTTGAATTGAAATTCAAAAAAGCATTATTCTTGTGGGACGTGTTGGTGCGGGTGGGATATATTTATTAAATAGTACACAGTATAGTGTCTGTGGTTTTCACCTCACTGGCAGAAGAGTTCGTGGAACAAAAAAGGTTAAGCACCCTGCTTTATATCAATGTTACAAGTTCTTCCATTGCTAGAATAATAATAAGTGGACTTTAGTCCAGGTTGCATCCCCCCCTTATGTTTGTTCATTCCTCAGTCTTGAATGCATATAAATGTGAGGAATAAACTCTTCTTATCTAAGAATTCCTTTCCCTCCAGCTTGCTTTTTCTTTTTGGGCTTTCTGTAACCTTTCCTTGGTGAGTGAATCCTCACTATGGAGAATTCATATAGCTGACATGGCCAAGTATGAGGGGTGGGTGGTCTCTTCATTGGTAAGATGTGGGTTGGGATTGGATGACCTATGGGAACCCTTTTGGCTAAAAGGCAAAGAGTTGGAGATGTTACCAGTGAGGAAGTCAGAGGGCGCTCAACAGCAAACAGTTGTGTGTAGGCAGAACCCTCTTTTAAATAATTGTTTAATTTTTATTATTATAAAAATAGCATGCGTTTATGGTTGAAAATTGGGAAATGATAGACAACCATAAGACTATATAACCCACCCAAAAATAAGCACAGGGAATGGCCAGATTCTTTCATTTCATTTTACTAAGTAATACTCTTGCCCGAAGCAACTCATCTTATAACCATGGAACAGGCTGTAGAGATTAATGTATTTAAGATTCTGTTTCAAATGGCAAAACGGAGAGGTGGAAAAGCTAATGAGCCCAGCTCTCAAAGCTGAGGCCAAACCTCGGTCTTGCTGATAACCTTCTCAGAGATTTTTAAGTGTTCCTTCATGAGCCATGGAGATCACAGGCTGGGCAGCTAGCTGACCACTGGCCAGGATCTTTGGTCTGGGTGGGAGTGCTGGGAAGCTGTGGGTAGGCCCACGTGACCTCGGCTGGCCCAGGGATGGAATACTGCTGTATTGATTTCACACACTTTCTGAGCTTCCTGCTTGATGAGCCACTGGTGGGAATGAGCTGAGAGCCAAGCAGAATGTGGGGTGTGACTTTGCAGCCTTGGGCAGAGCCTGCTGCTCCCCCCACCCCCAAATGTCTTCATCACCCACTGCCTGGTGTTCCTTTAACAGGGAACAGAGCCCGTCTTTCCTTGGAATGGGTTTCCCCAGAAGCAGGCCCTGAAATACTGGTGAGGGGAGAGAGAGAGACAGGGAGGGGGAGGAAACCCCCCCACAAAGGGTGCTTTAAGGCCACTTTCCACAGTGGGCAACTGGAGCTCACTCCCAATGGGGCTTTCTGAGGCGCAGTATAGAGCATACCCTGAGTTACCCAACCAAGGATTAGGGGAGCTGAGGTCTTTATCCTTTGCCTTCCCATCCCTGATTGGTTGAGGGCTGCTTCCAGGGCCATTAACTCTCTAGCACTTTCAACTTGCCCTGTGCACTGGCTCAGGTTGCATCTGCAGTCATAAAACAGTCTCCGGGCAGAGTCAGGTGCTGGCAATTGGCAGCCTTTGGGGTGTAAAGGTGAGTGCCAGGTGGGTGGGGCACCAGCAGCACCTGCTATGCTTATTATGTTGGATTCCATGACTCATATTTAATGAAACTTCTGAGAGTATTCAGACAACAGAGTTTTGGTCCGTCTTAAATATCTACCAGTCTTAAAATATAGATTACACTAAATGACTCATTTTCCTGTCAATAACATCCCAAATTAGCAAACTGCTGACACCAAGTGAGGGTTTGACCTTTCAGATGGCTGGGTTGATGTCAGCCCTCTATTTCTCACATTTCTGGAAATTGAATTTTTATTGCTGGGCATCTCTCCAACCTTTATTCCCAGCTGCCCATCCCATTCCCTCGTCTGCCTCCAGTTTCCATTCTGATAATCAAGACTGATTTGCCCCAGCAGAAAGGTGAACAAAGAAAACAAGTCTCACTTAGTTTTTCCGCATTGATTTGCCCGACAAAGATGTGCAGTAGAGCGGCTGAAAGTCCATGTCAAGGACGATTGTCTTGTTTAGAGTTGAGACAAGTGACAGAAGGTGGGCTGGGATGGCAAGGCAGGATTTACAGGGCTCTGGCAGGGCGTCCTCTTGAGCCACATTATGCTCCCTGGAAGAGGGAAATGAACACCTTCAATGACAAACCCTCTTCTGTGTCCCTCAGGGTCAGAGGCTGGGGTGGGTCAGGAGCTCTGAAGGGACCCCACCACAGGGCAAAGGCAAGACTGCTTCCAGAACACAGGCTGAGGTCACAGGGGAGTGAGTCTGTGAGGAGGGGATTTCTCCTCAAGGCACGGGCTTGAGGGGACTTTGAGATAGGAGGCACTTTAGAGATTGTCACCACCACAGACTCATTCCATGACAGAGAAACTCAGATTCGATGAGGACATGAGAGTCATCTGTGGCACTAATGGCCAGCCTGAGCCTCAAACCCATGGCCCTTAATTCTTGGTCCTAGGTCTCCTTATTTCCCTGGAACTTATTATTCTCCGGAGAAAAGCTCTGTGAGCTTCCTACTGTCGGATGCAGAGGAATTGACTTGGTGTTTTGAAATTGACTTTCACAGCTTCCAGTTGTGAATAAGCCATGGGGCATCTCTGTATCCAGGGTCACAGGATGACACCTCGGCAACTCTAGAAGTAAACCGCGGGAAAGGGGCCTTTGGGGAACCCTAACAGATTTTGCATGTCTGCTCAGGTTCACATACTTCACTCCTAAGAGAGTGCCTGAGCACTTATTTTATTAATAGGCATAATTCTCACAAGTGTGGCTTCCTGGTATTATCCTAGAGTGGTGCTTCTCAAAAAAATTCTTTTTTTCTTAAAGAGGTACTGGGGATCGAACCCGGGACCTTGTACATGGGAAGCAGGCGCTCAGACCACTGAGCTACACCTGCTCCCCATCGCCTCAAGTTTTAATGTGCTCTTGAGTCTTTTGGGGACTTTGTTATAATACAAATTCTGATTCATGGGTAGGGCCTGGGATTCTGCATTTCTAATGAACTCCTAGGCGAGGGTAATGTTGCTGGTCGGAGGACCACATTTTTTGTAGTTAAATCCTGATTTTCAAACTGCTGGTCAAGATCCACTAAGGAGGTGAAATCGATTTAGTGGGTCAAGATAAGTGTTTTTAAAAAATGAAATAGAACATATCAGAGCACATCATAAACAGGAAAAGTAGCTGTGGTTTCAGGAATACCTTTGTTTGGGTTATTTATATATGTGTGTGTGTGTATGGGTCATGATATAAATTTATTTTTTGCAATAGGGTGAGGGCAAATGGTTTAAAAAAATGCTGCTTTAGATTATGGCATATTAGAAGCGGTACATTAGATGAGTGAAGTGTAAAAGAGAGGGGTGAGGTGGAGTGGGGAGGATGGAGGCTAGAAGTGAATGTTCTGGAAGCTATGAGTATTGCCAGTGATGTCATCACCTGACAATGAAAGGGAATATGGAAAGTAATAAACAGATGGGGCATTCCAAAAAAGTCATGATTTGGGGACAAAGAGCCCGCCCATTCCTTAAAATGGCCTTATCACTCAGGACCTGAGTTAGACCATGTGCTTCTTAGTGTGAATTGAAAAGGCACCTCCTCTGGGGAGAAGCCAAGCAAAGCCCTGGCTAGATTTCATCCCCACGGTCCCATTCTCTACTCAGATGGTGCCTTCGTGCAGGACACAACACGCCTATATGCTCTGGCCCTGACCCCATAGTCTGTTGATGACCATAGAACCGGCTGTGATATCAAGAAGAGAAAACCAAGGAAAGCAATAGGGTGATGGATATCAGGGATCTCTGGAGACACAATGACACATAATAAATTAAGGACAATGATGTTTGATAAATCATAGTCCTCATGACAGAGAATCAAGCTAGTCCATCTGTTTTGCAGTCCATGCTCCACCGATTGGGATGATGATAATCATAATAAGGGCCATTTATTGAGTTCTTACTCTTGACTGGTATTGTACTAGGTATATTGTATATACTGTCTGATGAAATATACTCAATAGGTCAGGGAGTAGATTCTGTTATTACGTCCACTCTACAGATGTCAAAATTAGACCTTTGAGAGAGGTGAATTATCTTGTCCAAGGTCATCCATCAGTAAAATGGCGGATCTGGGATTCGAACCTGGGTCCCTCAGACCCCGCAGCTTTGGTCCATTCTGAGCAACAGTCTCCAGCATCAGGTGAAATATCTCCCATTTTTTGGGTCTGGGCGCTGGCCTAGCACTTTACACCATCTCCTGCATTCCCCCTGGGGACCCTGCAAGGTAGGTGGAAGCCAGTGGTTCTGACTTGGTGGCTAAAGGTTGGTCCAGCTCTCTTGATCCTGGAGGTCATGCAGGAGTGTGGTGGAGAGTAATGGGACCTGGGCTCTGATCAGGTGTGTGTGGGGGGCAGCATGAGAGGGTCTTGAAACGAGGACAGAGGAGTTTTGACTTGATGGAGTTGATAGTTGGAGGAGCATTTTCTTGAGCAAGAGAGTAAAAGGGATGCTGTGGGAACAGAGGTATGGTTGGGTGGGGCTTGGGATGTGGAGGAGGGTATGGGCAGGATGCTGCTTTGCTCAGCTCACTCCTTTAGGCAATTTGTATTTCTGGAGCATCTCTGAGATGCCAGGTGTTGCTCTAGGTGCTGGGGAAACAGCCTGCGCCTTCTGCTGCCATGTTCCAGTGGGCTGTAATGGCCACATAAAGAAGCACTATGTCTGTGACAAGGACAGTGGGGGGCAATGCAGCTGGGCAATGCAGCGGGAGGGACGTGGGGGTGCTGACTCCACAGAGAGACACCCGAGACCTCCAGCTGCATCCTGGGCAGGCAGCTTCTCCCGCTGCCCTAGCCGGGGCTGTGTCCAGACCTGTCCCCGAAGCCAGAACCAGGCACGCTGGAAATCCCCAGGCAGCAGGCCATCTCAGCGGAGAGAGTAAGGTGATATCTGACTGGAATCTTGAGGGACAAAGATGGTTAATGTGAAGGAACCAAAAATAGAGTTGATTCTTGCATGGAGAAGGAGAAGCCGCAGGCTGGTCAGGAGGTGAAGACCCCACGGGTTTAGTTTGGTCATTATCCCAGCAAGTAGATGAGAGAGACTTCCTGGGGTGGTAGGCTCCTTTGTGATGTGTGGGGAGCGCTTAGCTCTGCTGGGCCCTGGGCCAAGCAAGCCTTTTGTGTGGATGGCCTCGTGGAATAGCTGAGGTAACGAGCTTACCTCAGGAAGCGCCTTTAAAGACCCTGGTCTTTAAATCGATTATCTCATCGAATCCTCCTGATGGCCCTTGTATCGGTACCATTTTTGTCAGCATCCTTGTTTGACGAGGAAACAGAGACACATTGATTTAGTTCACCTAGTTTTCAGTTGGCCTGGCACCCTAAGTCTGGCACCATAACCTCTATTTTCTCTTGTTGAGCGTTTTTGCTTTCTTTCTTTCTTTCTTTCTTTTTTTTTTTTTTTTAGGTGTTCAAATCTTCAGTTTACAGTCCATGCACTTTTATGTATTTGTGTGCGGCTGTAACCACCACTGAGATCAAGACGAGAATATTTCCAGCATCCTGGAAAGTTCCCTGGAGCTCCTCTCTGACGGGTGGCCACTCTTCTGATTTTTCTCCCCAGATTAGCTTTTTGTCTATTCTTTTTTCCAATTTGTATTGATTTAAAAAAAAAGTTTTTTTTAGAGCAATTTTAGGTTTACAGAAAAATTGCACAGAAAGAACAGAGAGTTCCTGTAATATCCTCCTCCCCACACACAGTTTCCCCTTGCATTTGTTACAACTTTGCCTATTTTTTGCGTATAGTTTTGAGTCTGACTTCTTTCATTCAACATAATACCTCTGAGTTTTATCCATGCCGCTGTATGTAGCAGTAGTGGTGTTTGTTTGTTTGTTTGTTTGTTTGTTTTTAGGAGGTACCGGAGATTGAACCTGGGTCCTCAAACGTGCAAAGCAGGCCTTCAACCACTGAGCTACACCCACTCCCCAAGTACTTTCCGTTTTGTTGCAGAGCTGCGTTCCCTCACATGCAAACGTCACAGTTTGTCCATTGTCCAGCTTATGGACATTCGGGATATTTCCAGTTGTTGGCTATTGTGAACGAAGCTGCTTTAAACATTAAAACATGCCTTTTGGTGGACGTGCGCACCCCTGTCTCTTGAGTATTGGAGTAGAAATGCTGGGTCATAGGACATGTGGCCTGGGCTCCCGACCTCCACGCCACGCTACCCCTCGAATGACACAGTAATCCACAGAGGCAGGTATTATTATCCCATTTTACAGAGGGGGAAATCGAGGCGTAGAGACATTGAGCGCTTATTTGCGGTGACTTCACTAGGGACTGAGCTGGACCTTGAACCCTGAGCTTGGGGATTTGGCCCAGAACAAGGTGGCTGAGTCAATGAGTAGTGGTTTGACTGCCAAGAGGGGCTGTGACCTGCTGCTGGGTTCGATCGAGAGCTCAGTGGCTGACCCACTGCTTGGGGGCTCAAGTCCTATGGGAGATGCCTTTTGACCTGAGTAGTCTTTGAAGTCACGGGGAACATAAGGCCCCTTTTCTTTACCAGTGGAGCTGAGATGCTGGTAGCAGTGGGATGAAAGGTGAGGGCAGAAGAAAAACTGATTACACTCTGGGAAGATGACAGGCTTCAAGCTCTTAGTGCTACCGTAGGCTGTGTGTGACTTCGGGATCCCTCGGAGATGTCTTGAGGTGGACTAGGGAGAGGGACCATATCTATGCTTGGTTATGTCTACAAAGTTCAGTTTTCCCCTCTCAATGCATAATTTGTGCTTTCGTGGAGCGGGGACAGCCGGGTGGATGTGGAATCCATCCCCACCCTCCGCCAAACACCTTCCTCTGACTTAGTGATCGCTGACAAATGCAGATGTTTGTATTGGCTTCAGATAAAATGCGATTGACAATTGGCTCCCTGAGTCCCAGAAGCCCTGGATGGCTGAATTAGGCCTGCCCTGTCGACCCACAGATCCCCCCACCATGCAGTCTCCACATTTCACACAATTCATCTTTTTATATCTTATGTATCTATCACTGGACTGAGTCCCCACGAAGGCTCTAAATCCATATTTGCACCAGCAATGCCTGAGCACATCCTTTTCTCCACATTCCTGCCAGATGCAGGTATTATCATTAAAATGACAGCTCATTCTTTTCAAGTGTGCATTTCCCCGACTATGGAGGCGGACCATCCTGTCACATGTTTATTAGCCACATGGATTTGTTCTCCCACAGTGGTTCTCAACCAGGAGCAATTTTGCCTTCCACCTCTCAGAGGTTATTGGTCATTGTCTGGGGACAGTTTGGGTTGTCAAGACTGGGAAATGGTGCTACTGGCATCTAGTGGATAGAGACCCCTCCTACAAACCACAGGGCAGCCCTCCCAACACAGAAATAGCCAGTCCCAAATGTCAGCAGTGCTGAGGTTGAGAAATCTGCTCCACTGTGACTTTTGGGAAGATGTGTTTATCTTTTTAAACAAAATTTAATCAAATTTAGAGCTTCCCTTGACCTATGATAGGGATTAGGCCTTTATCTGCCATCTGCAGTGCAAATATTTCCCTGAAATCTGTCTCCTTTTGGTTTTGTTTATGGTATCTTTTGCCACACACACACACACACACAGATTGGTGTAGTCAAATGCGCCTTTCATTTCCATTACAGGCTCTGAGTTTCCTGTCATGGTTGAGTTCTCCCCTACCTTTGCCTACTGCAAAGAGCTTCTATTAAGAGTTGTAACATTTTGTTTTTAGGTCTTTAATCCACCTGGAATTGATTTTTGTGTTTGGTGGGGGGTAATAGTCCATATATATATATATATATGTATATATTTTTTCCCCAGGTGGAGACCCAGCTGTGTTTTTATCCTATCTTAAATTAATTATCCTTTTCCCACCGAATAAAATTCCATCTCTATCATGATAAAATTTACATACACACACACACACATTTCTGGGCTACCTCTCCTTTTCTGATGACCTACTTGTCAATCTTAGATTAATAACATCAGATCTTGGGGAGTGAATGTAGCTCAAGTGGTTGAGTGCCTGTTTCCCATGTACGAGGTCCCAGGTTCGATTCCCAGTACCTCCTAAAAACAAATAAACAAGCAAATGAAAAAAAACCAACTCTCACTGGGGAGGGGATGTAGCTCAGTGGTTGAGCCCCTCCTTCCCATGTATGAGGTCCTGGGTTCAATCTCCTGTACCTCCTTGATTACATAGCTTTTTGATATGTAGTTCTTGCCCCCTTTTTTCTTTTTTCTTAAATGATGTTTTGGGCGATTTCAGTCATTTATTCTTAGGTTCCAAAATAAAAGTAAGGGAGGACTCTCCATACTCCCAAACGGGTCTCTGTTTTCTCTGCTTTCATAGCACAATGCACTTTACCTTTGTGAAGCTGATTAAGCTTGTGATTAGATCATGATTAGTTGCTAGAGCCCTTCCTTCCTGCTAGCCTCACTCTGCGCCTGTCCGCAGCACCTGGCTACTTGCAGTCAGCACGTGGCTGGTGCTCATTCGGGTACTGGCTGAATGAATGAATGATAAAGCTTCTTTCCTGCCTTTTAAACATCAACACTTGTTATGTTCTTTTGTTGTTTTGGGTCCTTCTGTTTTGGGTCAGAGATTTCATCTTTGTCGCTTCCATGGTGTGGGCTAGGACAATTGCTTCTCTCCTCTGCCTCAGTTTTCTTACCTGTAAAACTGGGCCCAACGGGCACTACGGCTCCTTTCAAATATCCTACGGCTGAAGGTCCTGGGAAGGATGACGAGCTCTTGGGGGGAGAAGTACTGCATAATGCAATATACTGGAGCAACTTGTGCGTTAGACCCATTGGGCACGGCCACGAGGCCCCATGATATCCTTAGAGGCCCACAACGATGTTTCAAGTTCTTTTAAAATTAGAGGGGGAAAAAAAAACAGCTCTTAAGTAGAAGGAAATGTTTTAATAGATAATATTAATACGTTTGTCTTTATACCAATGCAATCATAAAACATAATTCTTTATTTTTTTATTTTCATGGAGGAAGGGACCCAAAAAGGCAAGAGTGTCCAGGGCCCACAGAAGTCATCCTGTGACCCTAGTAAAACAGCCCAAATTAGTGAAGTGAATAGTTGGCAGTAGGAGGGAAATAGCCCAGGGAGAGTGGAAACGTAGGGGGAATAAAAGCAGCCGCTCGTCTGGGTAGTGCCGGAAGCTAGAGCTCACAAATTGGTGAAGTTGGGGGTAGCAGACTCCCTTGTCCCCTGGGCCATACCCTGAGCAAGCCCGGTTCTGAGCTGGCACAGTGAGGTGGGAAAGCAGGGCCGCTGGGGAGACCTGGGCTCTGGCCTGGCTCTGCCTCATGCTGCCTGTGGCCATGGATTAGCCATGCAACCTCTGCGAGCCTCGGATTCCTTGTCTGGAAAACAAAAGCAGTAACACCTTTTTCACAGGACTGTTTGGTCATCATGCATTCAGACTGCACATGTTTATTGAGCTCTTACTATGTTCCAGGCCTGTTCTAGGTGCTGACTGCACAACGGTGGGCCCCAGCCCACCTAGCCCAGTGCCTGGCACCTAGTAGATGCTCAATAAACATTTGTTGAATGAATGAAGGTAAAATGAGAAAGGGCAAGGGGGGACAATGATAAATTAGTTGAATACATACATAATACATATAAAGTGATAGACATATAATTATGCCAAATGCAGTGTGATTACAAAGAGTGTAAAGTGCCAGGAAGGAAAAGAACAGGGCACAGTGACAGAAAATGACTGTGGAGTTGGAAAGGCGGGAGAGCATTTGCTTAGATGGGGTGTACAGGGTGGGCTTCTCGGAGGAGGTGATATTCAAACAAGGACCTGTGGTAGGGGCGATGAGAGATTTTGCGTCCCACGCCCCCAGCCCTGCCCTTGCCCATTGCAGGCATCCAGCCCGCGCTCTGGAGCAGGGAGGACGTGCTGCACTGGCTGCGCTGGGCCGAGCAGGAGTACTCTCTGCGGATCACCGGCGAGCAAGGCTTTGAGATGAATGGCCGCGCCCTCTGCATCCTCACCAAGGACGACTTCCGGCACCGCGCTCCTGGATCAGGTCGGGGGAAGCCACTGGCCTAGATCTAAAACATTTCTATGGAAACCGCCGTAGGCCGGGGTGTCCAAGTGCCCGCGGGGGCCCAGGAAGGGAGGTGGAGGGAGGTGCCATGCTCAGCTCCCAGCCCCGTACCCATGCCCCCTCTCCCGGTGACGTTTGCCCGGTGGCGCCTAGCTAGAGCAGGACTTCTGCAAAGCCTTCTCTGCTTGGCTGCTTGTTTTCAGAGGCCTTTAGACTACCGTGCCTTCCCTTTCCACGTGACCCTCCCCTTCCTTGTGGCCCTCATTTCCCGCACCCATTGCACATCCTACTGCCTCCCACGTCCCCTCCCCCTCCCCCAGCAACACATACACAGAAAAACTGGAGGAGAATCCGATATTCATTCTCACTGGGCTATGAATGACTGATGACAGCTAAAGCCTTGCCTCCCATTAGGAGTATTCCTTTTAGGCAGAAACTAGATCTGAGGCCAAGGGAACTGATTTCCAGTGATGGTGTTTCTGGCAGCAGACAGTCTGGTGGGAGCGGTTGGTGGGGGTGGGGGGGCAGATGTTGACAGGAGGCAGAGCCTTCCAGGAGTCTCTGGAATCACCCCTGCTTCTCAGTTGGCCTGTTCTCAGGTGGCACGCAGCGCTTTTGCTGATTTGGTATCTGCTTCTTAAGAATATGCTGACTTCCGGGAAGATGGCTGACTAGTAACACACAGGAATTTCTTCTCCAGAAAAATAGCTAGAGAACAGGCTGAAACAGACCCAAAATAGATCTTCTAGGGTTTAGGACAGCAGGGGAAGACTGTATACCACCGAGAGGAGAGAGGGACAAAAGAGAGAAATCGCGACGACAGAACCAGAACCGTGAGTTTTTAATCAGCAGCGGTGGCTGCTGCCGGCACCCTCCCCCACACTCTTTAGAATTCTCGGGCCTCTGGGCCTGCGACTACAGACAAAGGGGGCTCCAGGGATCTACCACTCCCGGAAAGGGGAGAGAGAGGGACA
>JAQZBX010048900.1:0-20086 GCA_029593785.1 Cabassous unicinctus | reverse complement strand
TGGCTGAATTCTATTTCTTGTATTCCAATTAGAGTACTGTGCATCTTTTTAAAAACAAGATTGATCAATACTTTTTCTCTACTTGGGATACCTTTGTAAGATTTTTGTTGTTAGCCATGATTTGCAATGGTTTCTGCCAATTTCTGTGGCTCTAGACTCTTCTAGATGTCTTCTTCATCTCCAGGCTGCCTTCTTTCATAGGGACAAGATGGCTTCCAGTACCATGTAGGGCTATAGTCTTCTTCATTTGCCTCAAGGCACATCTTTTCCCACAATTATTGACCAGAAGTCCTGATCACCTCTTTATCAGGCAACCTTGAATTACACTCTCAGTCCAGAGATAACCACTTTGGAATGAAAGCTGAGACTATTACACATGGCTCCACTTCATCCAAGTCATGAGGCTGCCCAAGGAAAGGCAACGACATTGTCCACCTCCGATCTTTCACATTGTTGGTCTAATCTTCTTATATTTACCCCCCTGGGATAATTTCTAGATAAATCTCTCTAGTTCACTTCATCTTAGTAATTAATTTCTCTGTTATTGCAGAGGTGAGAGGAATAGATTGCATGATTCATTTCCTTGCACTTGTAAAAATATATTCAGATTATTCCTCCTTTAGGAATATTAAATCTAGTTATATAGATTAAATAGCCTTTCAGATCTTTCTGGTAAAATGATTCATACATTTGTTTTATTTATTTTCCCTAATTAGAGAGGCAGTTTTTCTGACTCCCCAGGGAGGGATGTACTTTTTCATCTGAGGCAACTTGAGTAGGCTCACTGATCTTTCTCTTTGTATCATAGTCTTAAATCGATCCATATAAACTTACACAAATTTGAAAGAAAATTTATCTTCTTCATTTTCAATAACTGATGTCAGCCTTTGCATAATTCCTTGTCCTTATGAGTGATTGGGGTGTTGGAAAAGGTTACTTAAATTTTCCAATTAGCAGTACCTAAGTCACTTGCATTTCACAATAGTGTATCTGGGGCAAACATTGTTTTTTTTCCACATTTCCTTCTTCCATCTCTTTTCTACTGTCTGACCCCTGGCTTTCTGTGGGAGTGTGCAAGCTTTCACACTGGCCTCTTTCCTGGCTGAATTCTGTGGTGTTACAGCTTGTCCCACCTGGTCTTCAAGTTTTCAGGGGTGCTCAATGGTGCTGAGCACGATACCTGTTACTTCCTCTGTCAAATGACATCCCAAACCTTGGCATCCAGGACTCTGTTAGTCCATTGGTCCCACAGCATCCCTCACCAGCAATTGTCTGGACTTCTGTATCCCTTGCCTGCTACCTGCAGGCTCTAGGAAGTCAGCCGCATCACCTTTGATTGCAGATGCCTCCCTCTGCAAAAGCTACTCTAAGTGTTTCACACCATTGGGCCATGTGTCCAACCCAATGCAGAGTTTTTCTTAGAAATGCACAGTTTCCTCCATGCTATACCCAGAGATGATGCTCAAGTTTCCCAAGCTTATGTGAATTTTTATAGCTCTCTCCCCCAAATTTGAGCAATCCTACCACTTTGAATATACCCTTGAGCCTTCTCTGCCTCCCACACCCTTCAGGGAAAAAAGAGATGGGATTTCCACATCTCTTTGCTCTCTAGTAGAATGTAACATCTTTTGAGTTCTTTCCACTCTGCGCTTATGATCTAATTATTCTATCAGATTAAACTCTACATAAAAAATCACAAAACAACCATGAAATATATGTTAATTTCATATATAAACTTCTAATTGAGAAGAAAGCTTTGCTTTCTGGATTTTTGCTTAGGTATGCCATTTGTTTTCTGGAAGGAATCCTTAAAAGGTAGCTTTTCTACTCTTCTTCCTTCTAGTCAACCCTTACTCCTCTAAGATGGGTAATATTAGGAAAGCTTCACTGATATCTACATTTAGAGGAGGGAAACTGTGAGTCAATCACCCCCTTTTTCAATCCAGACTCATCTGCTGTAGATCTATCAGAAAATTCTGTACATAGATGGTACTCCCTTGCATACCCAGCAAAGGTATTTCTCTAATATTCTGTTAATCTTTTCTATGGGAATCTGAAATGGTAAGTTTAGATATCAAGGTTGACATTGTCCTCTTACCCACAAATCTGATTGTACATAATAAATTGTGAAGCCCTGGAAAAATGCAATAAATTACCATTTTACCTGTCAAATGATGTTATTTTTGTCCAAAAAGATGATAGGAGCCCACACTGTTAGAAAGCCTGGTTTTTCCAAGAGTGCATCTGTTAAATTCTGCCTCATCTGGTTTCTCTTAGGACCAACTGTGTCATGTATTTAGTGAATAGGGGATGGCACAGGCAGGGCTTTGGACAGAGCATAGCATCTTAGTGCCCGATGCTTAGATCTCAGACCGTGTCTGAGATAGATACCACCCTGAAGGATGTGGCATAACGGTCAGGACAGGACTATTTAGAGTCAGCAGCCCTGATTCAAACACTAGCACTCACTCTTGCTAGCCTCTGTTAAGACACTGAGCTTCTTTAAGCTTCAGTTTCCCTCTCTGTAAACTGTAAATAAGAACATCTTCCTACTGGTTGTGGCCAAACAGATAGGGCTTGGCACACAGTAGGCAATCAAATAATGGTAATTTTTATCATTACCATACTTATAGTGGTAATAACAACGCTAATACGCCTAATGACACACCACGGAGATCCTGCTTGACCTGCCAAAATCAAATTTACTGCCAAGTATGCGGAACATAATTGCATTCCACTACAAATGTTTCATGGATAAGCAACAACTTCCTGAACACCGGGCTTCTTGAGAATTAGGAAGTTGGAGATTCCCAAAGAAAATTCTTCTCCCTCCTTGTGGGGGGAGCCATTATATGAGGATTGGAGTGGTCCTTAGGGGGGCAGTTGACCCTCAGCTTATACTGGAATAACAAGCCCCATTTACATATGATAATTGGCTCTTTCCCAAGTGGCCCACGAAGTGTATGGGCCAAGCATTTGTTTTACAGTCCTTTTTAAAAGTTTCAAATGCCCAGTATTTTAAAAGTCTAAGTTGTTACATGTGCAAGGGACCACCCATGTGTGCTTTGGGAGTTTTTTTTCCCCCAAAGCTGCATATGGCATGTCTTGCCAGGTCAGTATTTTCAGTTTGTTAATATAAATGATTTTTTGGAAACTGGACTCCAAAGTTACTTAAACAGGAACCTTTTAGTTTTTCTGTAAATGTAAGACCTTCAATTAAAAAATCAGATATTGAATTGATGGCTTTTTGAGCCATTCTATGAGACAGAAGGCAAGATTTGAACATGGCGGTTATTGTTGGTGACTGCTGTGCCATCAAGTTATAGAACATGCTCACGCAGCCAATTCTAGCCAGAATGTGGACATGATCAGTGCTGATTACTGTGCCTAGTCCTGAGCATATGAAGATTAAAGGTAGTCTGTATGCTCAGGGGGCTCGTGGCCTAGTTTCTAGGAGAAAAGGCCATATGAACCACTAAACATCACAGATACCAGTCCTATGCAGTGATCTGGGCAAAGTGCTATTGAGTAGAAGCCAAGCAGGCCTAGATAACAACCTTTGGGAAGATTTTCTAGAGATCCTGGGCTTTGCGTGGTAAATTAAACATCACCACGAAAAGAATAATAGAAAGCTTGTGAAAAGATAACATCATTCTAAGAAAATAATAGCATTGTGTGTTATAATAAAAAAGCTAAAATGAAGATAGCAAAATAATTTCCCACTATAATTGCTCTAATCTTGTAGTTACTAATAACAGGCAAATTAAAGGAGTAATTTAATTATCTGATTTGTGTTCAAGAGTGCAAAAGCAATGTTGTTCCCTAAGAATGAAAACAAAGAACTGTTCCAAGTGCCTCTCTTGGCTGGAGCAGAATCTTGGTTAAAAGCAACAGTTTTCTTCATCTCCACTCAAGGGTTTCCTGGAAGGCAATTCCTAGTCCAAAAGGAAAGCCACACTTTGTTCTAGAACTGCACCTGCGCCCTGGGTTGGCTTATTCTCTAAATATTCACAAAGGCCCTGGCCATATGGTGTTCTGGGGTTTACAAGGCCAAGAGAGCTGGCTGAGCAGAGTGTCTCCAGAGCAGGAGCTGGAAAGCTGGGTCAGAACCCACCCCCTCCTTCTGTTGCCCAGACAGACTCTTACTAAGATGGTGGATTTTTCTGCCCAACCTTCCCTGAATTTGCTCTGTAACAACCATGAATGTTGCTACTTCTTTGAGCTGGGCATTCATCTAGATCTTTGCATGCCATTTCTTCAATCCAATTTCAAGTCTTTTAAGTCCTTGCATGTGCGACCCTGGAATGCAAGAACTGGGGTTGTTTCTGAGAACAACATCTATACTGTCCCAAGAGATAGTGCTTTACTTGCACTGTCATGCCACACTCCATTTTATAAATGCCCATTGTGTGAAAAGAAGTTGGCAGGGTGCTTTCCTTCTCCATGTCCTACATTTAGAGAGGAAGGGCTTTAACTCCTAGTTGCTCGACACATATTTGGCAAACAGATGTCTCTGAGACCCTTCTCTTGGAGTATTTTCTGCCCTCCCTTCTCTCTAGGTGGAAAATGATCTCTCCCTCCTGAGTGTCCCATCTTACATCATAGCACTGGGAACCCATTTGTGTACATAACTGATCCCCTTCCCCTCCACTGACTCCATGGAATGCAGCAAGTCTCTAGAAGGTAGGAGTCATCTTTGTGCCCGCAAGCCCCGTGGTGATGCTGACCAGGCAAACAGTAGGTGCTCCATGAGCATCAGGAAATTGATTAGTTACAGAGCAACCCACCCCTTACATTGGACTGGTGCTGGGAAAGGAAAGGGAAGGATTTAAGTTGTTCTTCAACTCTTCTCTAGCTTTCTCCTGACTTTGAGGAGATGGTTCTGACCAGGTATTTCTTAACCACAGGGAAGTCACACACAGCTGTGGGTTTCTCTCTCCACTTTCTGTGAAGTCCCATCCAGGCATGCACAGATGCTGGGAAGGGATTCAGATGTCTATCAGACCACATCTACGTGCCAGGGCCTGTGCTTGGAGCTTGCATGCATTTAGTTAATCTGCACCATAGCATGAAGTAGTGTGATTATGTCCACTCTGTAGATAAAGGAAACAGATCCGGAAAGATGAAGTGATTTGATGAAGCAAGTAACCAGCGTGACCAGGATGGGAATCAGGTTGGTTTGACTTGGCTGCAGCACACTGGCTCTCTGAGAATCACAGGGATCCTGCCCAGAAGCAGCTCTGCCAACATAGAGGCTCTGTGCATCCCCCACAGGATAAACAGACACTTCAGCCTTGCCTGTCCAAAGTATGTGTTTCCTCCTGCATGTAGACTCCATTTAATTCCACTGCATAGGGAGTCACTAAGGCACAGCTTCTGGAGCCAGATTACCTGGGTTTGACTCCTGAGTCACACTTTTTGTGTGAACTTGGGCAAGTTACTTAATCTGTGTCTCGGTTTCCTCATCAGTAAAACAGTGGTAAGCATGGTGCCTGCTTGTAGGATGAGTTGAACTTGAATGAGTTCATGAGTATGAAGTGCTTACAATTGTGTTTGGCACATAGTAAATAACTTAAGGGTTGGCACCATCATGACCTTATTGCTGTTATGCCATCATCCAAATGAAGCCTTGTAAGTTATTCTTGACCCCACCCTATTCCCTGCTTTCCCAGCTTTCTGGCACAGGGGATCCTTACTCCACACTCTTCTTGAATACCTCTCTTTCTCTCTGGTCCATTGCTTCATTATTTCCCACCCATGTGATTGAAGCACCTTCGTTTCTGGTCTTCTCTGACTAATATCTTCCCTTCCCACTCATCACTTGTACAGATGCAGAGAGCTCTTTCCTCTTCAAGTTTGAACATGTCATCTGCTTAAAAATTTGCTTTGTCTTCCCATTGCTCAGAGGGTCAATTTTTAACACCTTAGTCCGAAAGTCTCATTCCTTTATAATACGACCTGCTTTCTGTTGTGTGTTTTGCTTCTCCTCTCTCCCATCTGTCATCTGTCTGCCCACCCGTCCAACCTTCCCTAAAGACACTTATGCTTCCACATGTCCATGCATTGTGTAGTCTGTTCCTTTTCCCTGGAATAATCTTCTCTTTCTTTCCCTGGCAAACTCCTGTTCCTCTGTGTTTGCCCTTAAGAGCCGTTGTCAGTTTCTCAAAGCCTTCCTTGACCCAACTCTGGCTCCAGCTCCTCACCTGCCAAGCTTATCATGCTCCCCCAGCATTCAGGATGGACTCCCAGCATAGTGCTGTCAACCTCATGGTAGGATTTTCTTCTCTGTTCTCCTCTGTTCATTGGGTTCCTTAAGTATTTCTATATTTTAAGTATTTCTATATCTTAAGTATTAAATATTTACCAAGCACCTGGCAGATGGCCTCTCCCAGAGTATGTGCTTAGAAAATATTTGTTGGATGAAAGTTTACATAATACAGTTGATTCTCATTATTTGTAGTAGCTATATTCTATAAAGCCACTGTGAACACTGAATTAGTAAATAATGAATTACTGCTCTTAGAGGAAATACAGGGTTAAGTTCCTGGAAGCCTCTGGTTGTCACAATATTTTCACCAACCAATCAATACATAACCTTGTTTCATGTGTGTTTCTGTTTAAAGACATCTTATTTAATGTATATTGTAGATTGATTAACATTGAACTCATGCCCAGCAACATTATAACTCATATCTGAATGAAGCTTGTTTAAACCACTTATTTCTCAATAAGGTATATTACCACCTTCTTGCTCTTAGGAACTCTAGACATTTCTTGAGCTCTATGCTTGGGAACCATTTTACAGTGAAATTGTCAACAAAAAAAATACAAAAATGTGAAAAATGTGGCACTAAATATACCACAAAAGGACCCTTGTTTATACTTTTTTACTGTATGTGAGCTGAAACAAGAAGGCAGAGCATTGTGTTGTTCTACCTTGGATGGGAATGTGTGTGATGGGTGAGTCAAATTTTATGCATGTCCACAAATAACTGTGAAAGCACTTTGAGTATTGATGTTGGGGTTACAAATGAATTTAGTGACTAGGTGAATTCAAAATTACAGAATTTGTAAGTAATAAGGGTCAACTCTATTTGAGGTTGGAATGAAGAACAAGCTTTCTAGTCTTTATGTTATTAGAAAAGATTTAAGTAAGTAATATATGAGAGTACTATATTTATGGCTTTGGACTCAACAAATGTTTCAAAAATGGGTCTTAAAAGTTTTTCTTAGATAGGTCCCAACTATCATTTCCTTTACACATTGCGCTACTCTAAATTTAAGCCCAGGTGTGCTTGGCCTAGAGGGAATTAGTTCTCAGAGCTTTGGGCTCTTTTTTGAATAATCAATTTATTCAACTATCCTTCTTCGAGAGCCCATCAGAAATCCAGGCATCCTGGATTAAGTCTTTAAAACAACAGGAAGTGTCCATTTCTCAAATGCAAACAAATGCAAATAAATGGGCTTAAGCTCTAAAGATTTTAACATAGCTGAAAGCCCAGGCCCAGGAGATTGTGGTTTCTACACCTGGGAGAGTGCTCTCACATCTGCCTCTGCTAATACAGAACTGGCAAGTGATATTTGTTTTGGATCTGCCTTCTGGTCCATTAAAAAAATCATCTCAGAATAAGTGGGTCACCAGGATAAAAGTTATCTCAGCCTTCACATTTGAACTTATAAATGCTTGCATTAGAATCATAGAATTCCAGGATGCAAAGCTGTTATTTTATAGGTGACGAACTGGAATCCCACAGAGTCAACTTGACTGAGGCCACCAGACCCTTGATGGCCAAGAAGGGACTGAACATGCGGCTCTTTGCTCTTTGGTCAGGACTTTCTCTAGAGTTTAGGAGGATGATTCCTCTAGTTACTCTAGAGCCATGCTCCTCTCTACTTCCCATCCTGGCTGCTCAGTTGGAGGTTACATTTTGTACCATTCTATTTGAAAACCTGTTGAGATGCTCTATAAGCAGCTGGGACTATGGCAAGAAGCCCAGTGGACTCAGAGGATCCTGGTGCAAAGAGCTGAGCTGCATCCTGAACCACAGTTGGGCCCAGAGTCACATGTTCCATTTAGCATCAAAGAGGACCTCCAGTGACATAGAGAGGAACAAGCCTGTCACCTCATCTCTTCCAAGACACCATCTATAGACCAAGGGAGCAGCTGCTCCTGAACCATTTCCCAGGCTGAAAGGTTGAGAAAGAATGAACCAATTCAGCAAATATTCAATAGTGACCACTGTGTGCTGGAACTTGTACTGTGTGTTGGGAAGGGAGATATGATCCATGCCCTCAGCAAACTCAACATCTAGTAGGGAAGACAGATGAGTAAAGGATCAACTGCTACATAAGATGTTGGGTCTTGTCCATAATGAAAACATATGACAGGAGTCAAAGAGAGGGAGGGTGGGACGAGTCACAGAGATGAGATCTGAGTAGTGGTTGGAAGCATGGGTGGGACTAGGAAGAGAGATCCAAAGGGCATTGCTGATAGAAAGTGAGTGATTGAGAGCAAAGGCAAGGAGCTTGGATAAGCGTGGAGGGTGAAGGAAGGGGGCAAGCACCCATGGGAAAAGGGCATGTTGGGGAGTGGGCAAGCAATGATTCAGAAAGGGTCCTGGGGCCAGAGAGCGAACCGTCTTGGACACTCGGGAATCCAGAGCTTTTCTTCTAGGTTAAAATCTACAGTGCCAAAAAGAAAATATTTTTCCCAGTTGCTGTGACCTTTGTGCTAAATCTTTTGGATGAAGGTATGCAATGTTTAATTCCTGGAATCAATTAACATACAATAATTGCTGCTTTGCTTTCATTGCAAGGCTAATGATACCTGGCAACAGTGTTGTTTGTTTTTAAATAGGCAGTGGTGTTTTAACCCAATGATGGATGGTAAGAACCTGTGTGACACAGAAACAAGGCAGCCCTGATATGCTTTCACAGACCCCAGGGAGGAACTCTTGAAGGAAGGTCTACATGGGAAAGCTGTTGAGGTCATGGGCTCTACCATCAAGCTGGTGAAGGGAGTGCTTTTCAGAGATTGCTCAGCCTGAAAAGGAACCTACAGCACCCAAAATGTAAACTCCTCATGTGATAAGTAAGAAAACTGAAGCCTGACGAGGTAGAGGCTTGGAGAAGAATCCCATTCTTTAGGGCAGAGTCATATTAGCAAGCCCTGCAACCCAGGGAAACATCAAAGGTTAAGAAAGCTTCCCACCTTCTGTATTCTGGAAATCAGCCCACTGCAAAGAACCACCGCTCTTCCCCCTATGATTTAGAATAAGACTCACAGATGCCCCCTGTTTACTTAGGACAAGGCCAGACACAGCCTCTCCACATTCCCATTTGTTGCCTCATAAATGATCAGCTGCACTGCCTGTCCCCACTGATCAATCGGAACAAAATTATTGTTAACCAAACTTTGGTGAAGTATCTCTCCTGCCTCCAGGCCCCTGATCTTTAGCCCACCCTCAGCCTGAGCTAGCTGGCAGCCCCTCAAGGGCCCCTCACAGATAGGCTGCTTCAGCATAAATCCATCTCTGATCGACGACCTGATACTTTTATCATACTTCCCCACACCTGATTCTTTCTAACCTTGTTAACTCTTCTCTATAAAAGAAAAATCCCTTTGGCCTAAGCATTAAGATGCTTGCACACCTTATGGTCAGAGTATTTTCCCTTTTGCAATAGTCCAATTCCCTCTCCTTCAGAATACTTATTATACTAGCAATTTTCTCCTGATTAGTGAATTAGGCTTTGTCTCCCCCATTAGACTGTGAATCCTGTGGGGGCTTGAACCATGTCAGTTTTGGCTCACTTTTGGGGCTCCAGTGCCAGTCATCTTTCTTGACACCTGGTATCTTGAATTAATGAATGCAATAATGAATAAATGAGATTGCTTGGGAGTAAGTGGTTAGCAAGAGGTTTAATTTTTACATAACTACTGGGAGGAATGAGAACAAAATCGGTCAAAAGCAAACAAACAAAAAACATGGTGCACTAGCTGAGATGGAGACTATGTGTTGACTGTGGCCTTAATCTACCATTGCGAAATTGTCCAAGTCACTCAACAAATATTTGTTGAGCTCCTGCAATGTGTCCATCTTGATGCCAGCTATTGGAGACACAAGGACAGCTATGTTGCTCATGGAATTTCTAGCCATGAATCTGTAGCTCTGGGGTAAGGTAGGATTGATCCAGGAGTGAAATTATACTGGGTATGTTCAGCAATAGGACAGTAGTATGAGAAACTTTGGGAAGCTGGTGATAAAAAATGTTCAGATGACCATTCATGAAAGTTCAGACAGGAAAGAGAATAACCTTTTTACAGTCACTTGAAGAGGTAAATGGACCCTCATCCAAGATTTGATTCAGTGTTGAGACTGAGCGTGCCATGCATACACCGAGAGGGTATGAAAAGGTTTATTACTTACATAATTGAGGTCTCTGGGGAGAGCAGGGCAGGCATTTCAAGCAAGTCTGAAATGGAAAAAGAGACTGGTCTGGGTTTTTATTGTGGCTGGAGGGGTCAGGGTGAGAGTTTTAGCGCATGGGCAGTTGATGAATAGATTTGACTCTCTCACCAATGCCAAAGGAGGAAACACCCAAGCTTTCTTACTGGCTTGACCAGATATGGGCACGAAGGGAAGAAGAAACGGTGAGGAACAAAGCGTTATCAAAGATCAGAAAATGAAGTCAGACTCTCATTTCAGAACTAAAGCCAGTTAAGAGCAAAAAAAAGATTGAACAAGAGCAAAAGAAGGAGGGAGGGAAAGAGGGAGAGAGGGAAGGAGGAAGGAAGGAAGAAAGGAAGGAAAGGAGGGAGGAAGGGAGGGAGGAAGGGAGAGAGGGGTGGAGATTAGTTGGGAGCAAATGGAAGGATAAAAGAGCCTGGCGGTGTTCTACATGAATGTAACCAATAGTTGTGGTGGATGTGTGGGCACTAGTGAGCTAGAAAGATACAATTGTGACATCTGATTTAAAATGTCACCCTTGAGGAATTTCTACATGTTAATCAGACATTGCCATTGGTGTATACAACTGAAGTGGAATAGAGGTGAGTGTCAAGAGAATTGGAGATATTAAGACGTTGTGAGTCCAGTGTCTTGGATGACTCACCCAAATAGCCACTGGAGTCACCCAGAAAGATGGAAGATTTGGTCAGAGAGGCTAGAGGTTGTGGTAAGCTGAATTGTATACCCCAGGGAAAGACATGTTCTTAATCTTAATCACATTTCTGTGCGGGTGAACTCATGTGTAAATAGGACTTTCTGAAGCTAGCATTTTTATTGAAGATATGGCCCAATTGAATCAGAATGGAACTTAATCTGTATTGCAGGAGTCTTTCGTAAGCAGAAGAAATTCAGACACAGTGAGTCAGAGAAGGCCGAGGAGAAGCCAGAGGCTGGAAGTCAGAGGAAACTGGAAGAGTGGACACAAAGAGAGACAGATTACCATGTTATGGGAGGCAGAGATTCAAGCCAAGGAAGCACAAGGATTGTGGCACAGCAGTGACAGAATGTTATTAACTTTGTGAAGAAAGCTTGGCCTTGCTGAGAACTTGATTTGAGACTTATAGCTCCTGAAACCATGAGCCAGTAAATTCCTCTTGTTATGCTAAACCGTTGTGTGGTACTTGTCATAGCAACCTAAAAAACTAAGACAGTTTTTGGTACCAGAAGTTTAGTTTAGGAAGACGTTATGGGTGCCATGTTGACAAGGCATGGACTGTGATGGTTAAGCTCATGTGTGAACTTGGCTAAGTTATGGTGTCCAGTTGTTTGGTCAAGCAAGCACTGACCTGATTGTTACGGTGAGGATATTTCGTAGATGGATTTACATCATTAGTCATTTGATTGTGACTATGGATGACTGCATCTACAATCAGCAAAAGAGCTAGCCCTGAACAATATTTGGAGTCTCCTCGTCCAATCAATTGGAAGTCTTAAAACCCAGAACTGAGGATTTCAGAAGTCAGAAAGAAGAATTTTTGTCTCTAGCCAGTCAGCTTCTCCTGGGAAATTCAACTTTCCTTTTATCAGAGTTTCTAGCTTGAAAGCTGCCCTACAGAATTCAGACCTGCCAATCCCCACAGTGTTGGCTCTGTTTATCTGGAGAGCCCTGCCTAATACAGAGGTCAAAGTCTCTGATAAGTCTTAGGGTAAGAAAGATGAGAAAGATGTGGCAGATCATATTTTCTGAAAAGGGCCACATCAGTAGTTCCTATTCCATATGCCTTCTGGTTTTTTTATAGCTTTATCGGGATATAGTTCACATACCATACAATTTACCCATTTAAAACGCACAATTCAATGACTTTTGGTTATTCAAAGATAGGTGCAACTATGATGACAGTGAGTTTTAGAATATTTTTATCACCTCAAGAAGAAATGCCATATCCTTTAGCTATCATCCACCTCATGCCATCCCTCCCTCATTGCCTTCACCCAGTTCTGAATAAACACTAATACATTTTCTGCAAACACTAATACATTTTCTGCTTCTAATTCCTTTATTTTAGACATTTATATGATGGAAATCATATAGTTTATGGTATTTTGTGACTGGCTTTTTCACTTAGCATAATGTTTTCAAGGTTCATCTGTGTTGAAGCACTAATCAGAAATTCATTCCTTTCTATAGCTTAATAGCATTCCATTGTATGTTTATTTCACATTTTGATTATCCATTCATCTATTTAGGGATAGTTGGGTTCTACCCCTTTTGACTATTATGAAAAATGCTGCTACAAATATTCATTTCAAGTTTTTATCTGGACATATGCTTTCACTTCTAATGGATATATGCCTATGAGTAGAATTGCTGGATCATATGATAACTCTATGTTTAATTGTTTAAGTGGCTTGACAGAATTTTCCCAAAGTGGCCAGATCATTTTACAATCCCACCAGCCATGTATGAGGGTTCTGATTACTTCAAATCCTCATCAACACATGTTATCTGACTTTCTGACTCTGGCCATTCTGAGATCAATGTTATCTCCTTGTGGTTTTCATCACCTTATTCATCATTTCCCTGATGAATAATGATGTTGAACATCTTTTCATGTTCTTATTGGCCATTTGTATGGTTTCTTTGGATAAATATCTATTCAGATCATTTGCCCATTTTAAAAATAGACTATTTTTTTAGAGCAGTTTTAGGTTTAGAGAAAAATTGCACGGAAAGTACAGAGAGTTCCCATAACCCTCTCTCTTGCTCCCCTCCACCCATTTTCCCCTATTATTAAAACTAACTAAAATTCATAGTTTGCAATAAGTTTCATGCTTTGTATTTTACAGATCTGTGGATTTTGACAAATGCATAACCTCATTACACTCTCATACTTGCACTACCTTAAAAATGTCTTGTGCTCCACCTATCCCTCTTTCCCCTCCTACCCCGAAACCTCTGGCAACCACTGACACTTTTACTGTCTCTATAGTTTTGGCTTTTCCAGAATGTCACTTAGTTGGAATCAAACAGTATGCAGCCTTTTCATACTGGCTCTGTTCACTTAGCAATATGTATTTAAGGTTCCTCCCCCTTTCATGGCTTAATTTCTTAATTTTGCTGAAAAATATCCTATTATGTGGATGTATTACAGTTTGTTTAGCCATTCACCCATTGAAGGACCTCTTGGATGCTTCCAGTTTTTGCCAATTATGAATAAAGCAACTATAAACATTCCCATGTAGGCTTTTGTGTAAATATCAGTTTTCAACTCATTTGGGTAAATATTTGAGAGTGATTTTTGGATTGTACGGTAAGCCTATGTTCAACTTTGTAAGCAACTGCCACTTTTTCTTCTAACATGGCTCTTCCATTTTGAATTCTCACCAGCAATGAATGAGAACTTCTTTGTTCCACAACCTCAGCAGCATTTCCTGTTGTTGCTGTTTTAGCCATTCTAATGAGTGTGCAGTTGTATCTCATTGTTTTAATTTGCAATTACTTATTGACATATGCTGTTGAGCATTTTTTTCATACGCTTTTTTTAACCATCTATCTACCTTCTTCGGTGAGGTGTATTTCACATCTTTTGCCCATTTTTAAATTGGGTTATTTGTGTCCTTATTGTTGAGTTTTGAAAGTTCTTTTTTGCATTTTAAATACAAGTTCTGTACTAAACATATGTTTTGCAAGTGTCTCCCCCTGTCGTGCCTTGTCTTTTCATTCTCTAAACAACATCTTTTGCAGAGCAGCTCAATTGTGGTCAGAGCACAGGCACTCTCTCCATGCCTTAGACAAATCACTGTGCTCTGTTTTCTTGTTATAAATGCCAGATAATACTAATAATCCATTCTTTCTTTCTCTCACCGAGCTGTGGAAGGAAGTCAATGCAGACATGTGTGCTAAAAAGGTCTCTTATTCAATGCAATCAGGTCTCTTATGTAACTTGGTAGTTAGTATGCTTGTTTGGTAAAACGTGATCCATGCATGTAGATACAGAGCCAAGTATCATGGGTCCTGAAACTTGTACGATTTGGAGGACTCTTTTTAAGGAAAAAAAATATGAAATTCAAAAATCCAAATTAGGTATGAAATGGAATATGTTTTAAAATGACAAAATAAATGGAAACAAATTTCAAAATTTAAAAAGCTGACAAGTACCATCAACATACAAAATACATAAAAACAACATAGTCATTCTATTAGTGAACTACTTATCATGACTCTATCATACTCTATTCTTGTGTTTTGGGCTGCATATTTTTCTTCATATAAAAAAAGTATGTAATATATTCTACTGAGAGAATTGAATGACTAATATTTCCTCTAGAATAGCTGCTTGTCTTGCTATGTCAATGGCAATTTTACATGCTGTTTCATTCGGAACTCCTAGGTTTTGTCATAACAAGATGTGCCTTGTCAGAACAGCTAAGATCCAATCCAACACAAATATACAAAATATACACAATATATATATACAAAATATATACAAATATGTACAAAATATATACAAAATATATACAAAAGCATGCAATTTCACACAATTTACTTGCTGTTTGTATTATTAAAATATATTTTTGAGTTAAAAATGCAGGAATTCTTATAAATTCTGTTTAGCTTGGGTCACATAAAATAAATTAAAAAAAATTTTTGGTGCCTTTATAATATAAATTTATTATATAATATATGATAAAATAATTAACACATACATATATACATACATATATATTTACCTATGCATACATATATATAATATAATATTTTTGGTCAGGCGTCATGAGAACTGAGCTCTCTGCTAACAATTTCACATGTCTTATATTTGTAGGAATTTTCTATAGACTGGATTATGATACTGCACCTTTCGAACCTTGTTTCTCTTCTACAACTCATATATTTCTGGTACCAGGCACCATAGTACAGGTTCAATTCCCCTTTGTGTCATGACTTTGGGTGAGTCAGCAGAGATGGTATTGGGGACAGTCTGGGAGCCATTCCCATACCTACAAAGCTAGCAAAAACTTATCTACCTGAAGACATGTTGGTGAACCACAAAAATGCTTTCTATTGAAGGTAAATATTGCCTTGAATATACTTTCCCTTTCATCTTAAAGATATTCATGGCCATTTCAATGCCAACTGACATAAGGGGAATGATGAAATGAAAGTCAGAGTAGAAAGAGACAGAGATTTTCATTGTTTATGGGTACAATATCTTCTTTTTTATGTGTGTTATTTATAGGACACTCCCAAAGTCTTGGAAGGCCTGTGCAAATGCAGGGCCAGAAGCTTAAGCTTTATTAGATTTATAGTAGATCCATCTGCAGTTATAGAACTAAGGCATTTTACTTAAAAATAAGCATGCATAAATTGGAGATAGGTCAGAATTGAAGACATAAACAATTCTAGGAAAATGACAGTTATGGCAAATGTAGTGTTTGATCTTCTCAAATCCATATAAACAGAACAAAACATCCATGATAGACAAACCAAAAGCCTCAGACAACCTCTAGAGCAATACTTGGTGACAAGATATCCTTACACACCTAAAATTACTGGGAGGGGCGAAGCAAACTATCAACTGCAACAAGATCATGGTATCACAGCTGTGTAAGAGAAAGTGGAAGGAAGGCAAAGGGATGTCTGACAGCCTTTTTACAGTTAGAGAACCTTTTACAGCACAAAGAGTGAACTAGATATATGCAAACTTAAAAAGAGGAATTAAGAGGTCGAGGAAACCCCAGGATTGAAGGTAGAATGTGGCAAAACAATTTAACTGTATTACAAATTTATGAAGCATCCTCATTGAAGGAGGTTGGGGGAAAAGGTGCTGACCTCAGTAACTTTGGCAATAAGTGGAATCTGTAAAACTAAAGGCAAAAGAAACTGTATGTGAACACTGTACTCCAGTTGATAAGAGAGTTTTCCAAAGGAGCTCAGGTTAACAATTCTGATGCTGTATATTGGAATCAAGTAGTTAAGTAAATGGATGGCAGATGATGGGAAGCAGGTTCACCACTATTACAGTGGGAGGTTAGAGGTAAATGAAGGAAGGAGGCTACAATGATCCATGTGATAATGTATTGGAGTTAGAAATATCAGTATGAACTTGTTTTAGCTTAATATGGATACAGATGATTACACATGATAATATTTATAGATAAGTGCATATACAGGTGTTTCTATACACACATACTCTGTCAGCTGAGAGGGCCTAGAAGCAATGATACCCCAGTAACAATGAGCACACTTACTGCTCAGATCTTGGTTTCTAATAACAACCTCTAATAAAAGGAGCCAGGGTTTCTTGGAGAGAGAAATGACTAACTCAAGGACTGGGTCAGGGAATATGTAAGATGAGCCTAGAGCATTTATGGTACGAGAAAGCAAGGAATTGTTAAATGCACACACACACACACACACACACACAATGATTGGAGTAGGTCAAAAGAGACACAGAAGCTAAGTGAATGAGCTGCCAACAGTCAAAACTGGAATAATTTGAGAAAAAAGAAAAGAAAAAATAGTATTGAATTATAACCCAAACTATAAAATAAATACCCATGAGTCCATATGGATAAAACAAATGATTTCATAAATAAATAAATGGGAAACAATAGGCAAATCTCCCATGCAGAAGAATTCCAAGTAATTTATGCAGACACTTCACCCTCAAATAGGTGAGGCATAACACACCACTTGTTAAATGTGGGTTACGCATAGAGAGTTCCTTCCAAAGAGTACAGCATTAAAAGGGATGTGTGTGAAAGATTAATTTTACAGTGGAAACACCCAACAAACACTACTTTGGCAAGGTGACCAAAGTCAACACCACCAGTGATAAGTCATGCTGATAGTATGTACCTTTGATATACTGTGATAGTACAGGTCCTCCTCTCCACAACCTATAACCCCAGTCTAATCATGAGGAAAATATCATAACAATATCAATTGAGGGAACATTCTACAAGATGCGTGGGAGAAAAAAAACAAATTAACAATGTCTAGTATAAACAAGGAAACATTACTACAGATATTGCAGCAATAATCTGAATATTTTCATATCTGTGCAATTGAATCCATTTTTCCACAAAGAAAACTCTAACCACAGATGACTTCACCATTGAATTCTTCCAGACATTGAAGGAAGAAATATCACAATCTTTCACAAAACTCTTCCACAGAATTGAAAGAGAAGAAACAGGTGGGAAACATAATCTAACTCTTTGGATGAAGTCGGCATAGTTGTGATTCTGAAACTTGACAAGGACACTACAAAATAGCAAAACTACAGACGAATCGTTCTTGTAAACTTAAATGCAAAAATTCTTAATTAAATATCTAGCACTTTGGATAAAGAATAATACATTATGACAAAATGATCTGCTTGGGATATGCAAGGTAGGTTTACCATTATAAAATCAACAATGTAAGGTGCCACTTAAGAGAAAAAAAGAAGAAAAATTATGTGATGATCTTGATAGTTGCAGAAAAGGCAATTGCCAAAATTCAATGCCCATTCATGGCAAAAATTCTTTGCAAATTAGAAATACATGGGAGCTTACTTAATCTGATAAAAAATCTACAAATTCTGCAGTTGGCATACACAATAGCAAATATTGTAAAACTTATTCCTGTGATTAGGAACATGACAAGTACAACTTTTATTCAGCATTGTACTGGAGGCGTCACATGGTGCAATGGAGCAAGATTAAGAAATCAAATTTGTAAGAATTTAAAAGGAAGAAACAAACATGCTATTATTTGCAGACAGCATAAGCATGTTTACTTAGAAAATGTATGAGAATTTAGAAAAAATTATTAGAATTAGTAAGTGAATTTGGTAAGGTCCTTAGAGATAAGGTTAATATACAAAATCAATTGTCTTTTTTTATACCAACAACAAAAAAGTACCTAAAATAATGCCTTGCCTTAAAATTCAAAGGTGTTAGATTTGATAAAATATGATAATTTTCATAGAAACAAGTCTTTCCACACACACTTATTCCCCCTATACTTCATACTTCATCACTTTACAAAATATTAAATTATATAGTTAAAATAACAAGTGCACCTGGCATGAATAAATGTGGGAGAAAGGCACTGACTGCTGGAGAGAATAGAGAATCGTTGAAGCATTAGAGAGAAACTCTAAAGAGGAATATTTTGAGGTAGTACCAGCCAGTACACACTCTAGGGAGAAGAGAGAGCCTGTCCACCAGGTGAGGCTGGTGGAGAACACTCACTCGATATTCCAACCATTATAAACTGTGAAGTGCTGTGCACATTTACTATTATAATACTTCATTATGGCTTTCTTCAATCCGAAGTTGTGCAAACCATTGCTTTTCAGAAGTCTGAGTGATTACCAGCCCAGGTTGGAGAGGGAGCAACATCAGGCATCTCCTTGGAAAGGAGTTTCTGGTCCTCCCTGGTCTAATTCAATGAGGTTGGACCATTAACAAGTCTTCTCTCCAGAGAACACTTTCACTTCCTGTTCACTTCTTTCAAAAACCAGGAAGAATACTAAGATTAAGAAAAAGAGGGAAGTGGGTGTGGCTCAATCGATGGAGCCCCCGTTTGCCATGTGGGAGGCCCCGGGTTCGCTTCCCGGGGTCTCCTTGTGAGGGCAGGCCGGCCTGCGCAGCGCGGTGGGCTGATGCAGCAGGACCTCACAGCAAGGGTGAGATAAGAAGACACGGAAAAAACACACAGCGAATGGACACAGCAAACACAAGCAGCAAGGGGGAGATAAATAAATAAATAAATAAATCTTTAAAAAAAAGAAAAAAAGAAAAAGAGTAATACCGGATCTTCAGCATAACCTTATTTTCTTCTTAGAAAACAAGATGTACAGAGGGTTTTCTGCTGTTTGCCTTAGCCAAGATTTCTCAAATATCTTCGGTATCACAAAAGTCTGGGGCAACAGGCACAGCTTTTGCAGCTCATACAAACATGCCCACACTCCCGTCTTGAGTGTGTACTTTTGTTCAACATTAAATTCTCCTGCTACTATGGAAGAAATTACAGCATTGATGTGGAGGCAGTGGCCACTGGAGGCTCTGGGGGCAGGGAGAGGGGAAAACAGGTATAATATGGGGGCTTTTTCGGTAATTGTCCTGAATGACATTGCAACGACAGATATAGGCCATCATATATCTTCCCATAGCCTGCAGAATTGTGTGGGAAAGTGTAAACTACAGAGTGAACTATGGTCCATGCTCAGTGGCAATGCCCCAGGATGTGTTTATTAATTGCAATGAATGTGACATACTAATGAAGGATGTTGTTTATGTGGGAAAGTGTGGGAGGTGTGGGGAGCGAGGCATATGAGAATCCCTATGTTTTTTATGTAATCTTTATGTAATCTAAGTATCTTTAAAAAATTTAAAAAACAGTTTTTAAAAAATCTCCTGCTACTAAAAAAAAAAGTCTGGGGCAATTAAAGTAGGCAGGTGGGACCGAAGGGCTTTCCCTGGAATCTGTGTTTCTGGGAGGCTCATTTAGAAACCTTGAAGCTGAGGATTTACAGTTGTTTTGCGATTTCCAGCTCAGGTGGGCAGGATCATGCTCATGAATGGGGACTCGGATATGAGAGAGCCTCCGTTTCCACCTTGGTCATCTGGCTTTTTTTTTTTTTTTT